>NW_021028812.1:1298410-1396327 GCF_004153795.1 Camellia sinensis | reverse complement strand
ACCTTTACAAAGTTATTACTCACAGATGGCTCCAATAGCAAAACAAATATAGTAGATGGATCAGGCAATATATGGCACGTGACCTACACAAACACAGAACAGATACATATTGAAACACACACCCGAAATTTCTTTAACTTAGTTCTTTCTTATCTTGGTGTGTTTCTAATCCTTATCCTCATTACTATGTCTTAATCATGGCCTATGAATGCCTAGAATACAATAAGAATGCCAAAATATGCCTTTGAACACTTAGTCAAAAATTTAAAAATAGAACACCTCGCTCAAGCGTTACTTCCTACGCTCAAGCGTTACTTCCTACGCTCGAGCGAGCCCTTAGGTCTACAAAAGTACTGGTCGCATAAATTTTCCTCTCAATGGTCGCTCGACGGTTGCTCAAACGGAAGATTGAATAAATACGGTCCTCGCTCGAGCGCAACTCTTGTCGCTCGAGCGGTTTACAAAACTTCTAGGAGCATGAATTTTACGCTCGAGCCAACTTTGGGTCACTCGAGCGAAAATACAAAACCAAGTGTGGTCGCTCAAGCGGTGAAACAGAATTCTAGAATTTCTAGATTGTACTCCCAAGTCTAAAACTCAAATTCAAAGTTTCAAAACAGGTTCTTTTGAGCCAAAAGCTTAAGGAAACATGTGTAAACTTGTAAGACATGATGAATTCAAAATCATTTCGCAAAATCAAAGCCCAAAAGCATGCCAATTATTCAAAATCAAACTTGAATTATATGTATACACATCATGCATGTATTGGTATGAACTCTAACCTTCCAAATCATGTACAAATGAAGTGTTAAAGTGAAAAACCACACTGAGCTACCATAATTAAACAAAAATAGGTCTTTGCATTTAAGAATTTGTTGTAATCAAAACCCAAACTCCATGAATTATGCATGCATGCATGGTATGGCTGACATTCCTTCATTTTTAGCTCAATTCTCATGTTAAACACTTAAACCCCTTGAATCTATGCCTTAGTTGGTTCAATTATATAGCTAAGGGTTGAATTCTTACCTTAGATTCCTTAATTCCCTTGAATTCTAGCAAGTCTTGCTAATTCTCCACTCAAATACTCAATTTCCCTAGCAATTCATCTGGAAACACATCTGGAAATTCGCTAACAATAGGGATACTACTCAATTCAACATTCACAGATTGTTCAGATAGCACATAGCACAAGTAGCCCTGGCACCCTTTCCTGATCAATTTACATGCTTTCATTGCAGATATTAAATAAGGTGGAGGCACTACCCCATCACCCACTAACACAATTTCTTCCTATTCCGGTGGTCTAAACACAACTTGTTTTGTGTATGGAGGGGAGCAAAAGCAAGACAGCTGTCTAAAAATATCTGCAAAAGCAGATGAACAGCAATCGGCCGGCCAAAAATGCCATCTTGGCCAAAAAGAGTGCCAACCGGCACAAAATAGTGCTGACCGACAAGAAATAGTGCCGGCCGACAATAAAAATTGTCGGTGGCCTCTAGCCACTGCCGGTGGTGGGTGGGGATGGTCTACAAGCCCTACCCTGCCTCTCAAAGGCAAGATGCAAGTGTTTGGTGCAAAACCAGACACTAAACGGTCGAGTTCGGGGATCCTGAGGCAAGGCGCGCGAGCCGAGACCTCCGGGAACTCCAAACGAACACAAACATGGATAATCACCGAGTGTTCAAACGGTGACGTCCAAGTCTTGAGGACGGTCAAAAATGGGGTGTCTACACTAAGTTTGGGCTTATCAACAAAGGTTAAGAAACATTCTACATAAGAGTAATGTTTGGGGATCATAGTGTTTGATTTGGCAGGCTGTATTTTAGGAAAATGCTCATACAACCATGCTTGGAAAAGCCAGAATGGCCAACCACAATTGCCAGATATTTTCATATCAACAAAGGAAAACATTCCTTTGTAAAGTGTGGCGAGCAAGTAACGAGCAAGGGCCATGGGTTGGCCATTTTGAAGGCACAAAGCCAGAGGGAGGTATTCTTTAGTAATCTTATACCCAGGAATAGAGAAAAGGAATTGGCAAAGCAATATGAGGTAAAAGGCAGCCCTTTCTTGGTCAATGTGTAGACACCCTATTTTGACCAGCCTTAAGACTTGGGCACTTTCTGTTGATTACCCGATGATGGCAATCAGAATGTGTTCCTTAGCAGTCCTCAACAAGAAAAATGGAATTTGAGCTTTAATCTCAACCTTCACACATTTTTGGACAAACTATTTTAGACCTTAAAACCCTCTTTTCAAAATATTTTTCCAAATGTTTCTACGATGTTCTAAGGCTCCCATTTCAATTAAAATATTGCACTTTTCAGTAAACCGAGTAAGGACAAAGTGGAAATAAATGAAAGGGAGGTGAACACTTTGAAAAAAATATTTAAAAACGTCTTCTTTATAGGTTTGGATAGGTTTGGATTTGAAGGAAACATGAGGGATGGAAGAAAACTGGTTTAGGAAAAGAATGATCATCAAATCATTAAGAAGAAAATGAACAGCCATTACTAAATTAGGCATATCTCTTTATACACTTGGAATTTTGATGTGAGGCTATCACCATTGGAAATTAGACTTCTGAGGCTGAAATTTAGACCCAAGAACCACCTAAAACCAAGTCCGGATAAGGGAGATATGCCCATTTGAAGTTGGGCTTAAGAGCAGATTTTGTTGACCTGGCCCGAGGTAAATAAATAGCCTTCACTAAATTAGGTATATCTCTTTGTACACTAGGAATTTAGATGTGAGTCCACTACCATTGGAAAGTATACTTCTGGGGCTTCAATTTAGGCCCAAGAACTACCTAAAAACAAGTTCAGATAAGAGAGATATGCCCATTTGAAGTTGGGCTTAAGAGCAGATTTTATTGACCTGGCCCGAGGGAAATGAATAGCCTTCACTAAATTAGGCATATCTCTTTGTACACTTCGAATTTAGATAAGAGGCCACCACCATTGGAAATTAGACTTCTGGGACTTCAATTTGACCTAAGAACCACCTAAAACCAAGTTCGGATAAGGGAGATATGCCTATTTGAAGTTGGGCTTAAGAGCGGATTTTGTTGACCTAGCCAGAGGGAAATGAACAGTCTTCACTAAATTAGGCATATCTCTTTGTACACTTGGAATTTAGATGTGAGGCCACCACCAATGGAAATTATACTTCTGAGGCTTCAATTTAGACCAAAGAACCACCTAAAACCAAGTCCGGATAAGGGAGATATGCCCATTTGAAGTTGGACTTACGAGCAGATTTTGTTGACCTGGCCCGAGGGAAATGAACAACCTTCACTAAATTAGGCATATCTCTTTGTGCACTTGGAATTTAGATGTGAGTCCACCACCATTGGAAATTATACTTTTGGGGCTTCAATTTAGACCCAAGAACCACCTAAAACCAAGTTCAGATAAGAGAGATATGCCCATTTGAAGTTGCGCTTAAGAGCAGATTTTGTTGACCTGGCCCGAGGGAAATGAGCATCCTTCACTAAATTAGGCATATCTCTTTGTAAACTTGGAATTTAGATGTGAGTCCACTACCATTGGAAATTAGACTTCTGGGGCTTCAATTAGACCTAAGAACCACCTAAAACCAAGTTCGGATAAGAGAGATATGCCCATTTGAAGTTGGGCTTAAGAGCAGATTTTGTTGACAGGCCAGAGATAAATGAACAGCCTTCACTAAATTAGAAATATCTCTTTGTACGCTTGGAATTTAGATGTGAGACCACCACCATTGGAAATTAGACTTCTGGGGCTTCAATTTAGACTCAAGAACCACCTAAAACCAAGTCCATATAAGGGCGATATGCCCATTTAAAGTTGGGCTTAATAGCAGATTTTGTTGACTCGGCCCAAAACAGCAGTAGGCCCCTTTTTTTTTGTTTTGGCTCGGTAGAGACACCCCATTGAGCCATTTTCTGATCCATTTAAGTGTACCCACTCATCCTCCATTATCTCCACTCACCCCCCATTGTCAAAAAGAAGTTTTGTTTGCATCCATAAAGGAGTATCCCATCAAACCACCTTGAAAATTTGCCCTCCTATCACATTCTTGTCTCCCACCTTCTTTTTGACCTTCACTCTCCCTCATTGCGTATACAGAATGATCATATTGTAAGAGAGATGACCACAAAATTGAAGAGAAAAGAGTGAGAAAAAGGTGAAAAGGGGAGAAAAATTGAGTTTTTGAGCAAAAAATACTTCTATCTTCCATATACACCCCATACCTTCCATAGCTATTGAAATTACTCATTTCCATACACCAAAACCACTCCAAAAATTCTGATATAGCCAAAGATCAATTTCCTTGATCATAAGGAAGAGTGTTTAGTGATCGAAAGTGAGAAAAACTAGAGAGTTAGCCACTTTCCATACCATAAACTCCATAAAATCCATAATTTCGAATTAAGGATTTGAGAACACACTTCTTACGATTGAGAGTGATCAAGAGGGAGTTTGTGAACTAACGAGTTCATCATTTTCTTGGAAGGTGAATTTACAAACTTTTCATTTTCTTGCATTTCTTACTTATTTTGCTTTGATTTCTTTACTCTTTTGCTTTGATTTCTTATTATATTATATATTGTTGTAATCTAATTGAAAGTGGTGAGTTGAGACCCCTATATATATTGTTTTTAGTTCTGTTTTTGTTGTGGAAATCTAAGAAAATAGAGTTTGGCCGAGCCTACCGGGCTACCCGGCCCGTTAGTTGATCGGGTAGCCACCTAAAAGTACACCATCGCGCCCGCGACCTTCATAACCATGCCCGCGATCTCTAGGCAAAGCCGGGTAGCCTTCTGACGTTGAGAAGATCAACCTCCGATGGTCTTTGAGGCGCTTTAAGCTGCTGTTTTCTTATGTTTGTTTTATTTTGAGTGTTTGTGAGGATATTTATACTGTGTTGTAATATTTATTCATCTCCCTTGGATTTGTAATATTTCAAGTTTTGTAATAATTCCCCATCCCCACTTCTTATCTATCCCATTCTTTAATCGCTTTCCATAATTGTGCATATGTATATATCTTACATGCCATTCATGCTTTTATATACATTAATCATGCCTAAATCCGGCTAAATTTGCATCTTTGTGCTTTAATTGATTATTACATGATTTTGTGCGCTGTCGCATATTTTGCAATGTTTCACATGTCATGTTTTAGAAGTCGGATCTTTAGAAGCATTCTTGTGTATGTATTGCATTAGGATTTTGTTTATAGGATCATGCATATTTTACTAACTTTGTTTTGTAGCTGTTCGCGGGACGTCGGTAAATATATAAGTTGTTATGCTTTAGCATCCCGCTTGTACATAAATTTTTTTATTATGTTTAGCATCTTACCATGTGGCTATTTGCTTATGTGATATAATTGTATGAATGCCAGTGGATGGAGGTTGTGTCGCTTAATTTGTAATGATTTTAATTTTCGTGTTTGTAAATTCAATTTATTTGGATTGTACATCTTCAAAACTCTTTCAAAACTACATGAAATCAAGTTGTTCCAAAGTAGGTGACATAGTCTATACTTGTATACTTCACACAGTAAATTTTAGGATTTATTAAATAATCATAACATGAACATATAAAGAAAATAAAATTCATATCATGGTTAGTAAAGGTCGATCTTTTGATCGGGTGAACGAGGGTGCTCAATTAATGACCTTCCCCTCTCATACCTAAGGTTCCGAACCGAGACAACTTTGGTTATGACGAACAGTGGCCTTGGCACAAGTCATGGGTTTCCTAATTTCCCAAAATATTAGGTGGCGACTCTAAGATCTGATAACACAGTCCATTTGTGACAATAATTTTGTAATAAAATGAATTTTCTATAAAGTTGTCAAATCTAGACTCTCATCTATGTTTCACATTGCACTCGTGAGACTAGCTCAAAGAGATCTCGGGAGTCCAAACTGTTTAACGCACGCGAGTACCCTCGGGCATGTTACACAATGGCAGCATTACCCGGTATGCCTTTGTATTTTTTGGTAAATTCAGTGTAACTCATGTCAGTTTGAAGGGTGAACTGTACTTTAATGGGTTCTAACAAGGTACTAATTTCTAGCCCTAGAATGGGAAGTCTAGTGAGGTGGGCGACATCAAGGACAGATGGGGATATCATTCCAAATGTTAAAAGCATGCAGCAACAACTATCAACCGTCTATTCATATCGAATTTAAGGGTGGACAGACGGATTACTTGAGTGATGCCAAGATGTTTCAACACATCGGAGTCATGATCCTCAATTCATTTGACCTAGCTCTGCCAAGTCGAGTCTGGTTGCCTCCATGCTCGAAGGGGACTTTTGCTGCTCTCCCAACTTGTCCAGTTCAGTCTGGGTTAGTTGATAAGCAAGGTTTCACCATTGGCAAGTAGGTAGTATAGAGCCAATTCGTCAGGGAAGTGTTGTATGAAGGTAGGGCCTAGTGTTGCTTCCGCAACAGTGTTGTTGCCGCAACAGTGTTGCTGTTTGGTATCAGAATGAAGTCAAGTTTGTATGAGTTCGTAAGGTCTCTGATGCGTTTGGGAAATCAAAGTTGGTCTTCATTGGTTTCATCTTCTTTGGTGGACTGCGATTTCTTTGATGCCATGGGTTAGGGTTTTAAGATGGGAAATTTTGAGAGGGAGCAGCACAGTTCGAAAGTTTTGACAGAAGTCTTTCTGATATAACCAAATATAAACGTTTGAGAGACGAAGAGACCAAATGAAGTAAGACGAAGTTGAAACCAAGTTCTGTCTTTTATAGTTTCCATTGGGCCCATTTGTTGGGTGGGTTGAAATTGAAAAATATTTACTTATGTGGGCCCAAAAAGGTAGGTTTGTCATCCTATATATGATTAGGATTAAAATTTCTATTTTTGCTTTGCTTAGCTCGGCTGATTGTTTTGGATGATTTAAATAAGTGCATTTTTTTATTTATTAAAAAAATCTTTGACAAAAAATAGAGACATAATGTTACCCAAAAAAGATAAAAAGATAAAAACTCTACTTATATATTGCACCCCAAACCAAACGCAGAATGTCACATCATCATGCTTTGTCCATTTATGTATAACGTTGAACCAAAAGTCAATTTAAATTTTAGGGCAAATTACTAATTCCCCATTAAGGTTTCAAAAATTACATCTAGTCTCCCGAGGTGTATGTTCGCATAACAATTTAACTCGTACCGGTTACCAAACATTAAAAATGGTTAGCTGACATAACCAAAAGATAAATTGATGGATGATATTGCCCCTCCTGAAATCCCTTTGATAAATGAACAAAATTTACAAAAGAATTACGTTAGATGGGCAAAAAAAATTAAGTTTTTCGAACCATGTTTGATTTGTTGTTTAGAAAACAATTTGAAAATTTTAAAATAAATAAAAACAAATATAATAAAAATAAATATGAAAAAATTTATTTAATTTGTACAAATAATTTGTAAACCACTCAAAAGATAAAATTATATAAAATTAATAATTAGTTGTATTTTTTATTTGTTAACCAAATTAATTTTGAATTTATTTACGAAAAAGTAAAAATGAATTTGAAAAAATAAAACCAAACATATTAGAAGAATTTTTTTACAAGCCATTTCTTCTGTTTTCAACTTATTTAATTATTTGTTAATTTTATGATATTTTCACCAGCTAACAATACAACATAAAAGAGTTCTAGAGACAAAATATTTTGATCTTTAAAACTGGAAATATTGTTGCAACAGACATTAGGGACTAATTTCTATCGTCTTGAGGGTAGTCGCTAAAAAGTCGGCCTGAGAAGTCAAAAATAAGGCTTTCAGCGACAAAATTGCAAAAATGGCAATAATAAATAGACTTTGACGAACAAAATAAGTTGATCTCAAAATCGTTTATTTTTTTAGACAAAAAATAAACTATAAAAAATATAATAATTAGCCACTAATGTTCAATTTTTGTTGCTAAAAATATAATAACGAAACTTTTCGCAACAAAAATATTTGGTCCCCTAAAAATAATTTTGTCCCTACATTTTGGTCTCTACAACCTTAAGTTTTTTGTCGTGTGATAAGTGTTTTCCCATTTCAATTTTGCATTTCATAACTTATTTGAAAATGATAATTTAGGTAAACATCAGCGGGAATCTGTAATTTAGCTAAACCTCAGCGGTGAATCTATAATTTAGCTAAACCTCAATGGGGTGTAGGTAATTTGCCCTTATTTGTCAAAAAAGCATTTTAGTGAATTTATGATATCCGTTAACGTCATTAATTGCAATAGAGCTTCGATGTAATTTTTGAAACCTCATTTTGTGGATTTCATTTTTGGGTACATGAAGTACTACTACCAACACCTCCTCCTTATTGTTCCTTTGCTAGCAAATCACCCGTAAACTCAGACAACTCTTCGTAAAAGTTGGTTACTATTTTACACTTGCTCCCTACACATAATGATATTGTCTTCGTTCTTCATGCTATTTTACGTCTGCAGTTGGCGGGAATTATAATTCCCTTATGTGTTTCATATTCCAATGAAATTGTTGTCATTGTAAATTGATATATTACAAATTATTTATGTAGCAGTGAAATTGTTACTCGTTTTACTTTATTTATTTTAATTGATTTTTCTAAATTAGTGCTTCCAAACATTATTCAAACCGTCCCTTTAGGCACAGGCATAGCCTTACAGTACTATATAAATATTTCAAGACTGCCGATGAATCAAAAATCAATACTCTTTGTAGGTAATCTATATATCAGCCATTACCACATATGTGTGTACAAATGGTTCACTTCATCTATTTTATCGACGATTGTAATTTGTTCCAAAGCAGTCGTAGTACTTCCAATGCATGTGATGTCCTAATGGTGATTTGTAACCACACAAACAATAAAATATGCAACCTCTTACAGGGCTTGAACAAAAATAAATAAACAAATCTACAAATTTGATGCATCATCTGTTGGAAAATTTGGTTTATAAGGCTTATTTTGGGCCAACTTTGAGCCCAAAATTGAGTGGGCCCCGAACGTCTTTTGGGGTGGGTCCGAAGAGGTGATGTGTTCCTTGCCGCATGGTAAGTTACACGGTGAAGACGGTTCGTCAAAACCATTTATGAGTGAATGGGAACTTGACGTCGTTTTCGGGTTCATGGAATTGAACAAATTCAAGAATTAAATGTGGGTTTCCTTATATGGGTTGTCCCACATTGAAACTTGAAGAGAACTTATGTGTATATATAAGTTCTAGGTGTACAACCTTAGGTTGGGCCCCAAGGGGCACCCCAAGTTTGTAGAAGGGAGGAGTTATGGACAAATGAAACCTTAGACCAAACCACCACGCGCGCGCCACCGCCGCTGTTGCCAGGCGCGTGTATTGGTCGGGTTGGTTCTAATATTAATTTTTTAGACAAAATTTATTTGATTTTTTTCCAAAATTTCTTGCAGGAAAAATTAATTTAAATTTTTGTAATTCAAATTTGATTTTGAAATTCAAATTCTTGTCCAAATTTGTGCCTCCTTCTGTCTGAATTTCCTACAGAAACTGCTGAACAGATTTAAACAATTTCAGATCTATTAAATTGTCCAAACTGATTCAAAATCTGGACAGTTTTTCAACTGCAGCAGTTAATTTGTTGAAACGGTTTGCAAATCTGTTTGATTTCAAATAGCACCTGTTCAAAAACCCATCTGTTCACTTCAAATTTTACACCTGTTCAGGTCTATAAAACCAGATCTGTTCCAGCATTTTTCCAGATCCGAAAATCAGTCTGCAATTTATATGTTGTTGTCTAATTTTCTTCTTTGCATTATTTATTCTTCATTCTAGTTTTAGAGAAAAAATAAAGAGAGTATAGAACACAAGATTCTAGTTCGCCAGACAAATTTGTTTGGAGTGCTACTACAAATTTGTGAAGATCATTGTATCCTGGGATATAGACACCATTAGTCCGTAAGTACCGTAGCGGGGCGAATCTGTCTTGAGGACAGAGTGTCACACACTCGACTTGGTCTTTTATTTTTCCATTCGGTTCGATAAAATAAATTCTGTAAGTTATTTATTTTATCTTGTTTTATTTAGTTTTAATTTATTTTATTTACACAGAAGATTGTTCCAACAATCTTAAGACAGATTAGAATTATTCTATTTATAGAATTTTTCGTTTATTTCCTTTTTTCTTTCTTCTTCTTACAGAAATTATGTTCTGTGATTTTACAAAATAATATTCTGGTTGAAAAACAAATAGTAATAATATATTGTTTGACAGATAGTAGTAATATACTGTCTATTTTCTTTAGCAACTAGTAGTAATATACTAGTGTCCTTAACAATTCAGAATATTTATTTGTGAAGTTTGTCAGAAATTAATTTTTGTTTTCTTAAATAATTTCTGAGTGTTCCTTAATTGAAAATAAATTCGTTTTTTTAATTATTGAAGTGTTACAGAAATTTAATTTTCTGTGTGAAATTAATTTGGTTAAATAAAATTTTATTTTATTTCCAAATTAATTGAAAAATAAAAGTTACATTCTTGTTTCTTTTATTTTTACATAATTTAATTCTGTAAATTTGGATTAATTTTCTGTGTAGTATAAATTCTAATTATAATTTTGTTTATAATTTAGAATTCATGGCTACTGAAACAAATGCTCAAACAAGTACTAGTGTGGTGGCTACAATTGCGCCAACCTCCCCTCCTGTTATGACAGTACTAGTAAATCACGGTGAGAAGCTAGAGAAGTTCTCAGGAACCAATTTAAAAAGATGGCAACAGAAAATGTTGTTCTATCTTACAACTCTAAACCTGGCTCGTTTTTTCCGTGAGGATGCTCCTATTTTGAAAGATGATGAAATCGACCGGCAAGTGGTTGCTACGGTCGATGCCTGGAAACATGCTGGTTTCCTTTGTCGGAACTACATCTTAAACGGACTTAACAACACATTATACAACATCTACAGTCCTATCAAGGCAGCAAAGGAACTTTGGGAGTCTTTGGAGAAAAAATACAAAATGGAAGATGCTGGCTCAAAGAATTTTGTGGTTGGCAAATTCCTGAACTTTGTAATGGTTGATTCTAAAACTGTGATCAACCAAGTTCAAGATCTCTAACTCATTTTGCATGACATTCACGTAGAAGGCATGTCTCTCATTGAATCCTTCCAAGTTGCAACCTTAATTGAGAAATTACCACAAGGTTGGAAGGAATTCAAGAACTACCTTAAACACAAGCGCAAAGAAATGTCTTTGGAAGAATTAATTGTGCGTTTGAGGATTGAGAAGGACAACCGCAATTCTGAAAGGCGGGCTGGTAAGCATCCTATGGAGTCTAAGGTAAATGTGGTGGAACATGCTTCAAAAATCAAGAAACAGAAGTCTTATGGAGAAAGTTCATCACAAGGCTCTAAAGGGGGGAGGGGAAATAAAAAGTACAAGTTTAATTGCAAATGTTACATCTGTGATAAAGAGGGACATCGGGCCAAAGATTGCCGTAGCAAAGGCAAAAGCAAAAGAAGAACAAGCAAGAAGCCTACTCAAGCGCATATGACCGAAGTGGACAATATTTCCAATGGTGTAGATGATATCAATCTTTCTGCAGTTGTTTCTGAGGCAAATCTTGTCGGAAATCTTAAAGAATGGTGGGTGGACATTGGTGCTACTCGCCATTTTGTGCCGACAAAAAGATGTTCATATCTTATTCTACAGTGGACAATGGTGAGCAAATTTTTATGGGCAACTCCTCAACTTCCAAAGTTGATGGATAAGGGAAGATTGTTCTCAAGATGACATCTAGAAAGGAACTCACTCTCAATAATGTGCTGCATGTACCGGACATTCGCAAGAATCTTGTTTCCAAATCTTTGTTGAGTAAGAATGGGTTTAGGCTAGTGTTTGAGAGTGATAAATTTGTACTTATTAAGAATGGGATGTATGTAGGAAGAGGTTACATGTCTGATGGCCTTTTCAAGATGAATGTAATGACTGTTGTACCCTCAGTTATTAATAAAAATACATCTTCTTCTTACTTGCTTGAGTCTTCAAATTTATGGTATGGTAGACTAAGACATGTTAATTATGGATCTTTGTGTAGATTAATTAATATGGAATGTTTACCTAAATTTGACATTGATTCAAATCATAAATGTGAAATTTGCATTGAGGCAAAATTATCCAAAACTCCTTTTCATTCAATTGAAAGAAGTTCGGAATCACTTGAATTAATTCATAATGACATTTGTGATTTTAAATCAATTCAAACAAGAGGTGAGAGAAAATATTTTATCACTTTTATAGATGACTATACTAGATATAGTTATGTTTATTTAATTCGAACCAAGGATGAAGCTTTGGAAACTTTCATTCAATATAAGAATGAAGTTGAAAATCAACTTGGTAAGAAAATCAAAAAACTAAGAAGTGATAGAGGTGGTGAATATGAATCACCTTTTGGTGAGTTTTGTAAAGAACATGGAATAATTCATCAAACCACCGCTCCTTACTCACCTCAGCAAAATGAAATTGCTGAAAGGAAAAATACGACTTTAAAAGAAGTGATAAATGCCATATTAATAAGTTCTTGATTACATCAGAACTTGTGAGGGGAAGCAATACTTTTTACAAATTATATTTTAAATAAAGTATCCCGAAAGAAAGTGAATCAAACACCTTATGAAATGTGGCATGGGAGAGTACCATCCTACAAATACTTAAAAGTGTGGTGGTGTTTGGCTAAAGTGGCTATTTGTAACGCCCTCAAAATAATACATAAAATCCATCACTTTAGACATGCATTGATACAAAAGAAGTCAACCATTTCTATTCATCAGAGTAGTTCTTACAACCGTATTACATTTTAACAACAAAAACAAATGCCCTACGGGTTTACAGCTTTCCAAGTCAACACTTGGTTACACAAAAGGAGAGTACTAACTCTATACAAAATAAGCCCTCGGCTTGATATACATGTAATACAAACAAAATAAACAAAAAAAAAAAAAGAGTCTTCAACTCTCATCATTATCCAAGCTATGTCCTTGGAGGTGGCATGCTACCTGTACCTGAAAATAATGTCCCATATAGGGTAAGCCAACGCCCAGTAGAGATATGCTAAACACAGTATGAGCAATAACTAAGACATTAGCAATTGATAAATGTTCAATTTCCACCAATCAATTCATAATCCATTTCCATTTCATGACCCCTGTGTTCGTATTCATTTCATTTTTCATGTCATATCAATTTCACAATTTACATCAACGGCTCAGAACCTGGCCAACCACTTGTATGAGATAGTGACTCATATTAAACGTTTCCCATTTTACAATAGATAAACATACTAGTTGTATCAACATCTCAACAGATAAGCATACAAGTTGTATCCACATTTCAACAGATAAGCATATAAGCTATATCAACACTTCCAAAGATAAGCATATGAGCTGTATCAACACTTCCATAGATAAACATATGAGTTGTATCACCACATTATCTGACAAGCATATGAGCTGTATCAGTGGAGTTCATCCCCTATCTCCTCCCAAACAACATCCGGTTTAGAGGTCCATCCCCTATCTTCCCCTAAACCGTGGAGTACATCCCCTATCTCCTCCCACACACACAACGTATATACACATAGATCATATACACAATCAATCAATACATAACGTTAATGTATTCTACCATCCATCATACTCTATGACATATCCAATTGATTAGTTTTAGTTTGCCTAATCAACATGCATTGTCTACAACAATCACGACTACCCTCCATCGGTAGCCCCAAGCAATTATATCTAAGCAGATAATAAATGCATTAACAGATAAATTATCAATGTTTTCAAAAGTGAGCGATTAACATATCCAACTCCACTAGTCCGCCACATAATGAACCAATTTCATTATTTACAACTCAATTTCATCAATCCATAACTTTCCTAAATTAATTATACCAATTAATTTATATACGAATTAGGGCATTCTTCCCCATTTTCCAATAATGATCCAATGGTCCATATTTCATCAACCAACAACCATACCACTATTTTGAAACCCAAAATACGCATTTTTGAATCAAAATAACAAAACTCTCTTTTAACATTTTGAAACCCTAAGTCCCAAGATTACCCAACTTCAACACTTTATCAAAATAACCAAAAATCTATGTCAAAGACCATAAGAGTGAGTAGGAATCCCTACCTCAAAAGTGACACCCAACAAAGAAGATGACGAAAACAGAAATGCTCCAAATCTCGAGATTCTTGGATCAAAAGATAACCCTCGACGATCAACAACTTTTTTGTAAAGGCCAAAGATGAGGAAACAACTCATACTAGATCAATACATAGAGAGAAGGCAAGGTTCTAGAGAGAGAGGCTCAACAATGGAGTTTTGGAAAAGTAAGAGAGAGAAATGAATGTGGAAAAGTGATCCAAAAAGTCGGATCTCGGTTTTATATACAAGTCGCCCCGCTCGAGCGTGGAAACCCTCGTTCGAGCGTCACTCACAGACTCCCGCTCGAGCGTCAAAAATCCCGCTCAAGCGGTGGATACACACTTCCAGAACTTTTTACTGGACTAGGTCTCCGCTCGAGCGTCAGACACAACCTCCCGCTCGAGCGTCAAAACCCCTGCTCGAGCGTACAACACTGCAGAGGAGATACTGGAAGATGGAGAAATACGCTCGAGCGTCGGAACTCCCGTTCGAGTGGACAAACAACAACGAAGGGCCCGCTCAAGCGTCAAAATCTCCGCTCGAGTGTGAAGGCCAAAATCTGGGCAACTACTCTTGGTTTCTAAGTTCAACCAACCTGTTTCAAACCTGCCCGACACAACCCAAGACTCAAATACAAGGAGTAAAGGATGTAAACAAGGCATACACAACAACCAACTCCACGGAACCTAAGTCCGAATACAACAATTTAAGCAAAGGGAAACCGAGATCGCTATAACCTCCCCCCCTTAAAGAATTTCGTCCTCGAAATTAAACACAAGTTTTTCAAAAACAAGTTTTTCTCCATTCCGAACAATATTACAACAATTATAATACAACATTCCTAGTCCTAAAAAGACTAAGATAGGTCCTAAAACCATTGATTACATTTTCATTGGTTATGCCAAGAATAGTAGTGCATATCGGTTTTTGATTCATAAATCAGAACATTCTGCAATGCATGTAAATACTATTATTGAATCTTGGAATGCATCTTTCTTTGAACATGTATTTCCAAATAAGACTGGCCAAGAGACTAGAAACAATAAAAGATCTCATGATGCTATTACTAGTCAGGATCAAGAACATGAACATGATCAAGAGGAAGAGCTAGATCAAAATGAAGAAGAGGAACTTAGATGTAGTAAACGTGCTAGAACCTCAAAATCTTTTGGTCCAGATTTCCTAACATTTTTTGTTAGAAAATGAGCCTTTAACTTTTAAAGAGGCTATGTCCAGTCCTGAAGCTTCTTTATGCAAAGAAGCTGTCAATAGTGAAGTTGAATTTATCTTGCAAAATCACACTTGGGAATTGGTGAATTTGCCACCAGGTTGTAAACCTCTTGGATATAAGTGGATTTTCAAAAAAAAAAATTGAAAGCGGATGGATCAATTGGCAAATACAAGGCAAGACTTGTGGTCAAAGGTTTTAGACAAAAAGAAGGTCTTGATTACTTTGACACATACTCACCGGTTACTAGAATAACATCAATTAGAATGCTAATTGTCATTACATCTTTATACAATCTAGAAATTCATCAAATGGATATGAAAACCGCTTTCTTAAATGGTGAGTTAAATGAAGAAATTTACATGGAACAACCAGAAGGTTTTTCTATTCCAGGAAAAGAAAAGAAAAGAAAATGTGTAAATTGGTTAAATCATTATATGGTTTAAAACAAGCGCCAAAACAATTGCATGAGAAATTTGACAAGGCAATGATGTCAAATGGATTTAAAATTAATGAGTGTGACAAATGTGTTTATATTAAAAACACAGACAAAGGGTATGTCATTGTATGTCTTTATGTAGATGATATGCTCATCATAGGTAGTAATAATGATATGATTAAAACTACCAAGAAAATGTTGAATAAACATTTTGACATGAAGGACGTGGGCATTGCTGATGTAATTCTTGGTATGAAAATTACCAAAACATCAGATGGATATGCTTCGTCACAATCTCATTACATTGAGAAAATACTTGATAAATTCAATAAAGATTATGATCATCTTGCTAGAACACCTGTAGATGTTAATTTGTTTCTTTCTAAGAATGTATAGGAAAGTATTTCTCAATTGAAGTATGCCCAAATTATTGGAAGCTTAATGTACTTGATGAACTGTACTCGCCCGGATATTGCTTATGTAGTAAATAAATTAAGTAGATATACGAGTAATCCAGGAGTAGAACACTGGAAAGCTATTATAAGGGTTCTTAGATATCTCCGATTTACTCGTAACATTGGGCTTAATTATACTAGATATCCAGCAGTACTTGAAGGATACTATGATGCAAATTGGATATCGGATACTAGAGACTCAAAGTCCACCAGTGGGTATGTCTTTACTCTTGGTAGCGCGGCTGTATCTTGGAAATCGTCCAAACAAACTTACATAGCTAGGTCTACTATGGAATCTGAATTCATAGCTTTAGACAAAGCAGGGGAAGAAGCAGAATGGCTTCGCCACTTCTTTGAAGATATTCTAATATGGCCAAAACCGGTGCCTGCTATATGCATACATTGTGATGGTCAATCAGCAATTGGTAGGGCATAGAGTCATATGTATAACGGTAAGTCACGACACATTCGTCGTCAACATAACACCGTGTGACAACCACTCTCTAATGGAATTATTTCCATTGAATATGTGAAATCTTAAGACAACATAGTGGATCCACTAACCAAAAGGTTAGCAAGAGAGTTAGTTGAGAATTCATCGAGGGGAATGGGACTTAAGCCTATTAAATAAGAGTTACCACAACGGCAACCCAACCTAGTTGACTGGAGATCCCAAGATCTAGGTTCAATGGGACAACTGAGTTGTGTATGACTCAGAAGGATCACTGGGGAGTCAAACTCCTACCCATTTTTATGATGAAATAGTGATGTCTGCAGCGTTTTAGGTTAAGTAATACTTTTAATGATTCTTATATCTAGGTAAACCTAGTGGAGTATGGTAGGATACTCTTCATAAAAATCACCTATATGAGTGTGAACTGGGCCAGTTCTATGAGATTTGTGAAGGGCTACAATTCTCTAGAACACTCATGAAAGACCAGGTTGTTCAGGGCCAAAATGAACACAATAACAAGAACTAAACTGTGTCTAGGGATATACTATGTGAGTTCTATTGTCTTGGTTTACACAAACAGCTGAAAAGTTCATGACATCATGTTCACTGGCTAGCTAGTAAATCCGATAGTGTCTCACAAGGGAAGGTTCAAAGCCAAAAATTACCTATCATTTGCAGAATATTTCCAATTTCTGTACTCTCTGTAATAGATCATGTTGTTGCATTTTCTCTCTGTGAAATTCCATTCATGTGGGGGATTGTCGGAAAATTTGGTTTATAAGGCTTATTTTGGGCCAACTTTTAGCCCAAAATTGAGTGGGCCCCGAACGTCTTTTGGGGTGGGTCCGAAGAGGTGATGTGTTCCTTGCCGCATGGTAAGTCACATGGTGAAGACGGTTCGGCAAAACTATTTATGAGTGAATGGGAACTTGACATCATTTTCGGGTTTGTGGAATTGAACAAATTCAAGAATTAAATGTGGGTTTCCTTATATGGGTTGTCCCACATTGACACTTGAAGAGAACTTATGTGTGTATATAAGTTCTAGGTGTACAACCTTGGGTTGGGCCCCAAGGGGCACCCCAAGTTTGTAGAAAAGAGGAGTTATGGACAAATGAAACCTTAGACCAAACCACCACACGCGTGCGCGCGCCGCCATCGCTGTCCGTTCGACCGGCCGTATCGTGCCGGGCGCGGGTGTGGGTTGTGGGTCGGGTCAAGTCGGTTCTAATATTAATTTTTTAGACAAAATTTATTTGAATTTTTCCCAAAATTTCTTGCGGGAAAAATTAATTTAAATTTTTGTAATTCGAATTTGAATTTGAAATTCAAATTCTTGTCCAAATTTGTGCCTCCTTTTGTCCGAATTTCCTACAGAAACTGCCGAACAGATTTAAACAATTTCAGATCTATTAAATTGTCCAAACAGATTCAAAATCTGGACAGTTTTTCAACTGCAGCAGTTAATCTGTTGAAACAGTTTGCAAATCTGTTTGATTTAAAACAACACTTGTTTAATTCAAAAACACATCTGTTCACTTCAAATTTTGCACCTATTCAGGTCTATAAAACCATATCTGTTCCAGCATTCTTCCAGATCTGAAAATCAGTCTGCAATTTATATGTTGCTGTCCAATTTTCTTCTTTGCATTATTTATTCTTCATTCTAGTTTTAGAGAAAAAATAAAGAGAGTATAGAACACAAGGTTCTAGTTCGCTGGACAAATTTGTTTGGAGTGCTACTACAAATTTGTGAAGATCATTGTATCCTGGGAGATAGACGTCATTAGTCCGTAAGCACCGTAGCGGGGCGAATCTGTCTTAAGGACAGAGTGTCACACACTCGACTTGGTCTTTTATTTTTCCATTTGGTTTGATAAAATAAATTCTGTAAGTTATTTATTTTATTTTGTATGATTTAGTTTCAATTTATTTTATTTACACAGAAGATTGTTCCAACATCATTAGCAGCGTCTTTTGAAGAGTTGTCTGTACTGTCTGATTCACTGTCCTTATCCATTGTCTTATTAGACTTCGCTTCTTCCTCTACTAATTTCTCATCGGTAAGCCAATCAACGTTCCACTTCATAGCACCAACTTGCCTCTCCAAAGTTAACAACCGTGTCTCCACTTGATTCAGCCTTTCGTAGATAACTTCTAACTGCTGCAATATAGGAGCAACATAAGTTTCAACAATAGACTCAATCTTCTTCGAATCACACATTTTGTGGGAATATATGTATGGTTTATTTTACTTATTAGTTTTTTTTGGAAATGTACATATCCATAATATTACACAAAACTACTATATATGTATTTATAAGATATGCTACATCACTTGTATCTTTTCACAAGACCTCATGCATTGTAACTTACATTGTATTAATTTTTGAAACTAGCCGAAATTCATCTTGCACATATTCCTTCCTTTTTTCATACATTAAGTCATACATTCAGTACCCCTCATCGTCCATTATTTTTCATTCCCAACACACATGCATTGTATCTTACATCAGTACTTTCCCACTGTCATTGATTTCCACACCCACAGTTTATCGTACATTCATTTCAACATTCATTTTATTCATTCCTTATTTGTATTTGTGCCCCCAAAAAGAAAAGTCATGTATGTGCATTAAGGTCACAACATGTATGAATTTGTAATAGTTGCCTTTAATTGGTTACATTTTTTCCTTGAAGTGGTTAGTTTTTTCGATGCCAAACTTCAACCCATACCAATAGTTTATCACACAATATCTGACATAATGCATAAAAATTACATCTCCATCAATTAAAACCAAAAACAATGCTTCTATGAAACTTATAACAGTACATCGTGGAAAGACCAGACAACTTTTGTTCTACCCTAACCCAATTACACGTCTATTGATCCATAACGCTTACTAACATTCCTCTTATTAGATACATATGCCTTTCCAACTACACCCAACATATTAAATGAAATATTCAAATTAATTCATTTGCTTTTATGTAGTTTGGGTAAGTGTTTCCACCAAACAACAATAAATTTGTTCACATGCTTAAACCACAACTGAAGCAGTACGTGTTTCCACCTACCACCAATGTATTAATGAGTAGGGGTTTAAGGAAATTTAACATTTATGACCAACCACTATTCAAGTTTGCAACCAATAGTGTTTCATTTGCATTTGGGTTTGTTTCTGCGTCCATATATTCTTCGTGAACCTACGAAAACAAAGTTGGACTCAATCAAGAACCGTCACACGAATGGATGCGCACCACAGTAAACGCGGTCATAGGAAATTAGTTGCAATGGGTGAGAGTTCTCGATCAAAGTCAGCAGAATTGGATTATACAGGTGGGTATATCGATTCCTTCAGTGATCGACATTTCTTTGAAACAAGGTTCCCACTGTGGAGTTTTGAACCTCTACGAGATTAAAATTGCACCCAATACAAGTTGCTAGCCTGGGACAATATTTTGGAATTCCAGTTTCACTGTTTGCCAAACAAGTTCAATGTGAACACCACTGTCGATGTGTTTTTCTGAAGGTTACTAAAGCCCGATCGGTTGAAATGCAACGGTAATACCCTCATGTCAATGAGTCCCAAGTTAGGCAGCGTTTGCAAACTGAGATTGATCAAATGACACTTCGACTCATTAGGCACTCACGCATAGAGAACGCAAAGGTAGATTCGAAGATACATGGATCGAACCCGGCATATGCTATCAAGGCTATAATGGAGGATCTTGCACTGGTATCGGATCCTGACCTTTTAGATTACTCAGACTCAGAGGTTGTTGATTTGAGCGAGGATTAGGAGAGCTGGAGATGTGTATGACATAGTAAGAGTAGTGTTGTAAGATGCCACGTTGGTACGTAACGACTTACAAAGTAACAAACCGTCAAACTGTGCTCACCATTTCAATTATGCATGCATTAATGTTTTCATAATTTATGCTTTCTTGAAGGTATTTTTTTTTTTTCAATGTCATTGACCAAAATCAGACAAGGTATTTTCTTGGTACGATGACAAGTGTAGACACCCCATTTTTGACCGTCCTCAAGACTCGGACGTCACCGTTTGAACACTCGGTGATTATCCATGTTTGTGTTCGTTTGGAGTTTTCGGAGGCCTCGGCTCGCGTGCCTTGCCTCAGGATCTCCGAACTCGACCGTTTAGTGTCTGGTTTTGCACCAAACACTTGCATCTTGCCTTTGAGAGGCAGGGTGGGGCTTGTTGACCACCCCCACCCATCACCGGCAGTGGCTAGAGGCCACCGGCTGGTGTTTGCTGCCACCGGCAATGTAGTTTGCCGGCCGGCACTATTTGTTGCCGGTCAGCACTATTTTGTGCCGGTCGGCACTATTTTTGGCCAAGATGGCATTTTTTGCCGACCGATTGCTGTTCATATGCTTTTGCAGATATTTTTGGACAGCTGTATAACTTTTGCTCCCCTCCATACACGTGTATGGAGGGATCTCCCTCTTGCAAAGCTTGTGTTGTAAGCTTTACAAGAGGCTTATAGAGAGGAGCTCTCTCTAAGGCAAAAGGGAGGCTTAGACATTTTTTAGAGAGGAAAATACAGAGAAGAGCTCTGGTTTTCTAGGGTTAGGGTTAGACATACACAATCTATCTCTCTTTCTCTTCCATTTTGCACACTAGGTGTTTTGTGCCTTACTATTGCACACAAACACCTAGTGTTTCACCTTCCTCTAGGAGCTGAGGTTCTAAAGAGTGTGTTTTGAGATTTTGGTGTTAGATTCAAGCTCAAGGAGGCCATTGGAGCACCATTGTTGAAGAAGGCATCAAGGGTGAGAAACTAGTCCTTTTTTTCTCCTTTTTTGCATCAATTTTATACCTATCTTAGAGCTGTTTTTGTGATTATTGTATAACATAAAAAAGTTCTATTTTTAAACCCTCTTTACTGTTTATTAAGAGTGTTTTGTTGTTTGAGGGTTGTTGACCACCCTTAGGCCTCAAAAGGCCTCATTTTGAGCCATTTTGTGCTAGCTCCGGGATTTTGGTGTTGAGGTCTCTTCACCACTGAAATCTTGAGGGATTTCAATGGTGAAGATGATGCTTTGAAGTCCCAAGAAAGAGAGGGCCACCCCCTTTAGCATAGTTGCCATGTAATGCCTTGTTTATGCCTTAACATGTCTTAGGTTGTTAGCCTTTGTTGGAGCATGTTTTAGGCTTAGTCTTGTGAAGATTATGTGCTTATTTTGCCATGTTCTAGGTCTGTCCATAAGTGTTTGGGTCGATTTTAGCATGCATTATATAGCTCCTTTGTATTTGGGCTTGTTGGCCTTGAGTATGTGCATGTATAGCATGCCATCTTTGCATTGTTTTGGTGATTTGGGACCATCCTATATGCCATTTCAGTCCTATTTTCATGCTTGTTTGATTGCCTTGCATGCCTCTTTAATGCTTTGGAAGCGTGTGTTGCATGCTCCTTGTTTTGACCATTTGTGCATGCCTTTGTTTTGAGCCATTTAGATGTCATCTAAGTGGTCTTTCAGGCCTTATGTTATGTGCTAAAACTCTGTTTTGGGTCAATAAGTTCATACCATGTTTAGTCTTGCAAGTGTATTTCAATGCTCCTTGGATTTGCTTTGAACACTTAGACTATTTGTTGCATGTTTAGCTTGATTTGTTGCTTGGTTTGGCACCATCCTAACATGCATTTTCAATGCTTATGTTGCATGCTAATTGTCCATGATTCCCTCTTTCAAGTGTGCTTGAATGTTGTTTGATTTGTGATTAAGTGTTGGTCCTTATGCGCATGTGTGTGTGCATGCCATTTAGTCCTCATTTTTTAGCACATTAGCTACTATTTTAGGCCTTATTAGAGCTGCCTAATTCATGTATAAGCCCATCTTTCCATACATTTGCATTGCCATATGTATGCTTGTATGCTTGCATAAATGCCTTGCCATGCCATGTTGCATTGCATCTTGCATGCATGCCTTATTCCTTGAATTTGTGATAGGAATTGGGCCTAATTTGTTTGATTGGTTTGCATGCATTTGAAACCAAAGTTGCATACTTGGTTCTTTGGGCCATCATGCATGGAAATGCGTAATTGGTGGTCCGAGAACCGAGACACATGTCCCTTTGAGTCTTTACAATGATAAGAGACATGGTTGGTGCATACATGCCTTGAATTGTGCTGCCATGCCTTGTTTTGCCCTCTGTTGCTGTGAGTTGCAGGTCCTGCAGACTTTCTTTGCCGACCGGCAGTGTAAGGTGCCGGCCGGCAACCTTTTCTCTGCCGACAGCTTCAATTTTGTGCCGATGGACACATACCAGTGCCGGTGACGATCCCACTCAGCCGGTGGTACTCCCCAGTGCCCAGGGATGTAACCCTGAGGTTTTGACAGCCTCCAGAGAAGTGAAGGAAGGAAAACAGAGGCAGCTTGTGCATGGCGGCGCGCTTTTCGAGGCGTTTTACTGTTTTTCTTAGTCTATTTAATTTGTTAATTAAATTAGGCAATTTGTAATATTAATTAGCTTGCGTAGTTAATTAATTTGTAATATTTATTCGGTCCCTCCGAGCGAGGGCAAATCCGTAATAAGTGTGCGTGGGTGGTGTGTATGTTTTCCAACCTCACTTCTTTCTTCCCTTTTACTTACCCACTTTAATGGTTAGTATTAGGACACGTTTAGTTTAGCATACCTTATGCTATGCATGCGTGCACCCATGCATTTGTATTACATACATTAGGCTCGGTACATCATGCTAACTACATCGTATCTCAAATTCCAAACTGAATATGTGATAATTGTGCATTTCTCACATACCATGTTTAGGATAGCCGAGCCTATTCTAGCAACACTTTGTATGCGATGCATTAGGCACTTAACATGGACTTGGATCATGCATGTTTGCTAACAAGTTCTTTGTTTTGGCACGGAGTACGATGTAAGTATTTCCGCTTTAGCATATTGCATGAGTGTGAATGTTGCCATGTCAGCATGCTTAACATGTGGCTAGATGCTTATGTGTTAAAATGTTTTGAATGCATGTGGGTGAAGGTTGGATTGTTTGAGTTGGAAAAACTCATTGAAATCTGTGTTTTAGCCTACTTGCGAGTAGCAAATTTCAAAGCATTTTCAAAACAAACGGATATGCAATGTTTCTTTCCAAATTAGGCAATCTAGTCTATACTTGTTTGCTGCGCGCATAACATAGTAATTTTAGGCTAATAAATGGAATAAGAACACATAACGTTTTCAAAATTGGATATCACGGTTAGTAGAGGCCGGTCTTCGGACCGGACGAAAGGGGGTGCTCATAGCTGACCTTCCCCGATCGTACCCAAGCTCCCGAGCCGAGACAACTCCGGTGATGACGGACATGTGGCCTTCGGCACCGAGTCAGGGTTTCCTAAATTCTCCCATAAAAAATATTTAGGTGGCGACTCTGTATCTGGCAAAGCAGTCCATGTTTGGCACTACTTTTTCAAAAATCTGTTTCTCAAAACGATTTGCCAGATTTGGACTCTTTGGTTCAGATTAAGAACCGTGACACAAATCGAGTCCGAACTGTAGCATGAGGCCCACGCGGGCGCGTCTACAACAAGGTTTTTTTTTTTTTCAATGTCATTGACCGAAATCAGAAGCTATCATTAATCTATGTTTTTCCATGAGTTCATGTTTTGCGATTCGTTGAATATGGACAATAAGGTTTACTTCTCAAATGCATTGAATGAAATCATAAGCTGTAATTGCGATAAAACAGTGTGCATTACCAGCCAATGGTCTCATACACTCTAATATCAATATGGGCAAAAATGTTTTTTTTTTTCAGAACACAACTATTGTATGAAAGCATACGTTGTGGGGTCAATTTGTGCATTTCTCATAGAACAACATCACGCGTGTGTAATTCATTCAATATTTGCCCATGATATCACAAGCTACCATTGCCCAAACAAAGTACCATAGGCAAATAGTACGACACAGATTATATGAAATGCATAGCTTGTTTTGGCCACAACAAATAGTAAAATTGATTTCCATATGAACAAAATTATGTGAACACAAATCCAGCAAGCAAAATAAAGTGTTTCAACAGCAATACTCCACCATGCCAATCAGGCAGTGGTTGTGTGCTTTCGTGTGTGGTGGACTGTCCTTGATATTCTGTAACTGGAAGTCCAACATAACTCATGTATGCACTGATATGCTTTGATGGAAAGTCACTGGGGTAGGGATTACGACAATAATATGGGGTGAAACTGTAGTGTGCAGGGGGTAGCTGTAACATGTGGGCTATGAAGCACGGATAAGACTTATCTGTATTAGATACTTATTGGATACCGATACTCCTTGGATACTCACAGATACGTATCAGATACTTGTTAATTAAATGTTATTAATTTTGGAATATTGGGTATTTAATTTTGAAGTATCAGGCACTCGAAGTCATATATTACTTCTAATACTTTGTTTAGTTATTTGGTGAGAGGAATATAGTGAGAGTTAAAGTAAAAGAATTTGTCAAATTGATGTATCCTTATTGTCTCTTTCACTTCTCTCTCGCTCTCTCAATCTCTTACGTTTCTTCTCTCCGCTCTCGTTCTTTTTTTGGTATTAGCTTGTAAGCATGATGTTTAATTTTCATTTGCATTTGATTTTGTTTTTAGTTTTGGATGTTTTATGAATGGTTGAAGCTCTTAGCTTAATACGAATCTCTCTCTCTCTTTATGTATTAATTTGCTTTACGTTTTATTTTCATGCATATTACATTATTAAAATTATAAAAAAAATAATTTTTTTTTAAAAACGTATCCCCGCCGTACCCGTATCTTACTTTTTCAGACTTTGGCGTATCGCCATATCCATATCCCCGTATTAAGCTAAGAACCTGCATCTGTATTCGTGCTTCCTAGCCTGTGGGGGTACAAGCGTTATAACACCCAATGGTTTGGCGATTTCCACTTCTTACAACCAACACATGTTGTCACAAACATAACGACCACTCAATTTCGATATATATTGAGTGGCCAATTGCACATGTATGCAGGAATTGGTCAAGTGCAAGTATATTAATGTGTATGCAACAATTGGATAATCGCATACAAACATAGGAATTGGTAAAGTGCAAGTATTTTAAAGTGTATGCAACAAAAATTGTACCCTAACTATAGGAACATTATATTATGCATGACAAGCGAAGAATATGTGTATGGTCCATTTAAGCATTCTCTGCAACAGTACTGTGTCATTAAATTGATGACACAAGTATGACTCATCAAGGGCCACCATATTGAATGCAAATAATTTAGTTGGGCGCACAATTGCCCAACCAGTGGTCACAAATGAGCATGGTAGGGTGTATGTGCAATATGTTCTGCCCGAACATGAAATGGACTACAGGCATATCGTCCCACCATGCACCCCATATACCGTCCAAACTGCATACGGAAAATGTACCGTAACAAACTTGGAATGACCTACTCATTCATTTATATTGACAATTGTTTAATGCATATTTGGTGAGTTACCTCGCGCATGTTGATAGGATCATCCACAATCCCTGTACATTGTTCGATCCAATCATGCCTAATATGTTCATTAAAATAAAACAAAATCAATTGAGTTGTAGCCATCATGTTTGGAACAAAAAACGTAAAACACCAAGTACTTACAAGAAGATATTGACTGCTCTCCTTGGATAACGAGGACCATCAGCCGTATGAGTTGTTGCCATCGTCTATGGGAAACAAAAACACCTCACACCTACTTTCAACATAAGTCTAAAATAAACTTGTCAGCATTTTCATTTCAGTACACACAGTAACGAAACTTGCCCTACACCTTAGTTACATGATGGCATGTCAACAATTATAAGTGTAATAGTTGAAGCTGGAGTTACTTTCACAACTATTTAAACTATGAATTACAACAGTTACATGTAATGCCCTCTGTTTTTGTATAAAATAAAATATGATGGCATGTCAACAATTATAAGTGTAATAGTTGAAGCTGGAGTTACTTTCACAACTATTTAAACTATGAATTACAACAGTTACATGTAATGCCCTATGTTTTTGTATAAAATAAAATATGATCATGACGATTAGTGAAATGTAAAATCTGACCATTTGGTCAGTTTCCCTCACCCTCATTGTGCTTTAATCTTACCATTAACATGATGTAGGAAACACATGGCCAGTGAGATTGGGAAAGAACTTGTCCACAAAGTTGGAGGGGTGCAACTCACAGTTGTATCCCTATAGCCTTTTCAGTTGCACCCATCACAGAAGTAGTTGCACCCACATGGTCAACATAAATATGTTTTCCCCTAAAATGATGTTATGCATATGTTTGTAAAGTGTAATGGCAACCAAAATTCTTTGTCTTCCTCTCCCTCCCCCCACACACAATACAAACTGCCCTAATTTGTTCATGAAAACAAAACAAAAACAACTAAGTTGTACCCATCATGTTTGGGAAAAAAAACATAAACGCAACTTAGGAAATATAAGAAAACTGACATGATACAAATTAATAGATATTTAGTGGGATGTAAATTGGGTACACGTATAATCTGGGAGGGGTTCAATGGTTTTCATTTTTCATTTACCCATTTCATTAGATAACTGATGCGTGTAGAAAAAGTGTACAGACATAAGGGCCATGTATTTGAATGCCAAATGGTGAAGGTTAGAGAGACAGACAATTTGACAGTGAGGGGTGGATTACCTTGAAATACAGAGGGTGGCTTTTAATTTGGGCTTGAAACGTCACCTTGGAGCACCGCAATAGAGTCAGGAGAGAGACGCCGACAGCGTAGTTAGGGCACCGAAGGAGATTAATGAATGGAAAAGGCTAGAGAGTAAAGCAAAGGAGGACGGCCGCGTGACAGCCACAAAAATGTGTAGAGCTAAGTAAATACTAAACATGGTGGAATGGGATGAATAAGTGAAAACGAGGTCGTTTCGTTTATTACAAGGTGCAATGCCCATGTTTGCAGTAATAACGTGTAACCTGTCTAACACTGTTGTAAAAGTGTTTGGTTTTAATTTTTTTAAAATTGAGTTTCCCGCTTTTGGTATTATTTGGTATTTCGATAATATTATCAAGATACGTAGCGTTTGGTAACGTTTACGTTTCTCGTTTATGTTGACAAAAATTTTATAAATTGGTTTTTTTTTTTATTTTTAGAAAAATATAAACTACAAATGCATTTGGTTTGAACAAAATGTTTAAAAATTTCATAAACTTAAACTAAGAAATATGTTTGTTCAGGAAGAAAATATTTAAATTTATTTTTTATTATTTATGACAATGGGATCATAATTGAACAAAAATGTATTAGGAAAAAAAGTTAATAATTGAACAAAAATAAATTAGGAAAAAAACAATTGAACAAAAAATAATTGAAAACAATTTATTTAAAAAATGTAATTGAAAAAAAAAATTATTTCAAGATAAAAAAATTAATTGAAAAAAAAAACTTAATTGGGAAAAAAATTATTTGAAAAAAAAATAATTGGAAAACAAAATATTGGGAAAAAAAATTAACTGAAAAACAAAAATTATTTGAAAAAGAAATTAATTGGAAAAAAAATATTTCAAAAAAAAAAACCAATTGAAAAAAAAATATGTGGGAAAAAAAATTATTTGAAAAACAAAAATTATTTGAAAAAAAATTAATTAGAAAAAAAATTATTTGAAAAAAAAAATTAATTGGAAAAAAAACTTAATTGAAAAAAAAAAAGTATTTGAAAAAAAAAAGTTTGTTAGTCAAAATTTTAAATTTATGTTTAAAAACCAACATAAACTCATTTTTTGAGTTTACATTTTTTCCTCAAATTTACAAACTGAGACAACTATTTATAAACAAAAAAAATTATCAAACAAGTTTTTATAATAGTTTTTTATTTTTGTAAATATAAACTGCAAATTGAAAACGCAATGGTTACCGAACAGGCCTGTACTGTGGTTTGGGTTTTACATTTTCAGATGCATCTTACTTAAATGTATGTAGGAAGTAATTTACATGTTATAAATCCATTGAAGAAATAGGAATACGCACGACAACCCCAAAAATGTATTCAATTTTCGTAGCTGCTTTGTATTTTTCTTAATTTTATAATGATTTTTTCGACATAAAAAATCCCGCAAATTTGTAAGTGTGTGTATGTTACATGTATATGCACATTTGATAAACTTCTTGTCTATTTTGTAACAAGAAAATCCTCCAACTATCCTGTTTGTCCAATGCAGCGACCATTGCAAATATGAACACGGTGCCATGTTGTCTGATCCGAGTTAGCAGACTCTAACTTGCGAACTTGCCCCGCCCCCCCCCTCCCCCCAAACATAGGCTCCGCTTTAGTCAGGCGCAGGCAACGAAAGAGCATTGAATCCACACCAAACACTGTAAGGAGAGCATTGAACCCACACCAAGTGCTGTTGTAACAACAACTTTAGGCTAATCTCCTCACAAACTGCACTACAGCTAGTAGGTTGGCTGAAGGAGTTTCGCTATTGGAAGCTGAGGTCTTAACCCCCAGTTGTAATGCCCTCAAAATAATAACATTAACCCACAATATAGACATGCACTTATATATATATAAAAGATCCACATCCTTCTATTCATCAGAGTGTTCCATTACAAAAGTATTACATGTTAACAACAAAAGCAAATGCCCTAAGGGCTTACAGCTTTCCAAGTTAACACTTGGTTACAAAAGAGAGTACTAACTCAATTACACATTAAGCCCTTGGCTTGAATTTACATGTAATACATAAAAAGGAAATAAGACAACAAAAAGTCTGTCCGCCTCTAGCCTCCCAAGCTATGTCCTTGGAGGTGGCATGCTACCTGTACCTGAAAATGATGTTCCCATATAGGGTGAGCCACAGCCCAATAGAAATACACTAAACCAACTATGAACAGTGACTAAAAGATTAGCAGTTGATAGATGGCTAACACCGAATCCATTCACTTATTTTACATTTCAGTTTCATGACATACAAGTCCAGGTTATATTTCATTTCCTTTCCATTTCTTTACAATTCTCAATTCATAACTATGGCTCAGAACCTGGCCAACAACTTATATGAGACAGTAACTCATATTCAACACTTTCCCATTTTCATATTAGATAAGCATACTAGCTATATCAACACATCAACAGATAAGCATATGAGCTGTATCAACACTTCCATAGATATGCATAAGAGCAATATCACACTTCCAATGACAAGCATATGAGCTGTGTCAACACATCACTAGATAAGCATATGAGCTCTATCTATGGAGTCCATCCCCTATCTTCTCCCAAACAACATCCGGTTTAGAGGTCCATCCCCTATCATCCCCTAAACCGTGGAGTACATCCCCTATCTCCTCCAACACAACACAATGCATATAAACAATTATTATACACATCATCAATCAATACATAAAGTTAATGTATTCTTTCAACAGTCATAATCAATGACACATTCCAGTGATTAGTTTTAGTTTGCCTAATCATCATGCATTGTCTACAACAATCAAGACTATCCTCCACCGATAGCCCAAAGCAGTTACTTCTATACAGAGTATAAATGCAACAAATGGATATACGATCAACATTCCAACTAGGTGAGCGATAGATAATCCAACTACACCCTTTAATCCCATACATTCCCAATCTCAATATTTCCAAATCAATTCCTCATTTCTCACAATTAATTATACAAATTAATTAACCAATGTAATTAGGGCATTTTCCATAATTAACATTACAACCCTTAGGTTTCATTTTCATCAATGTCTCAACATTTATTCCATTTCTCTATGCCAAACATGCATCTAGGTTTATTATAATTAAAACCCCAACTTGTGTAAAATTACACAAAAGCCCAAAGTTTTCTCAAAATTACACAACAACTCCCAACATATCAAAATGCTAAAATTTAAAGACAAAGCTTATAAAGAGGAGTAGTGTATCCCTACCTCGAAGTTAGAGCCAAAATAGAGATGAAGACCAAAACCCAACGTGCTCCAAATCCAAAGATTTTCAGATTAAATCAAAGCTCTCAACACCCTCTATCTTTTTAACAAAGGCTCTAGGGTAGATTCACACTCTAGGGAGATCAAATCTTAGAGAGAGAGTAAGTTTAGAGAGAGAGAGTCTCGGATTTAGGGTTTTAAAAGAAAAGAGAGTGAAAAAGTGAAGTTTAAAATCGCTGCTGTCCGCTGATATAAGACAGGCTCGCTCGAGCGAAGACTTGGTCGCTCGAGCGACCAGACACAGAAAACCCTCGCTCGAGCCAAGAAGGTACCAAAAACTCAGGAGCACGCTCGAGTCAAAGAATGCTCGCTCGAGCCAACAATTCAAACCCTCAGGTCTGCAACCAGACGCACGCTCGAGCGACAGACTGCTCGCTCGAGCAAAGAACAAACCAGACCGCTCGAGCGAAGAAAAGCTCGCTCGAGCTAAGAAATGCAACTCTCAGGTCCAGAACCAGACGCAATCGCTCGCTCGAGCGAAGCCACTCTGGCTCGATCCACCAGATACAAAAACCCAACTCTCGCTCGAGCTAACAAATCCTGGCTTGAGCTAAGGACCAAAACAAGAAGCTCGCTCGAGCGACAAACTCCTTGCTCGAGCGAAGGTCCAGAAATCTGGGCAGCAACACTTGACTCCTAAACACAACCCACCTGTAACAAACCTGCCCAACACATCCTACAACTCAAATACAAAGTATGAAGGGATGTAAACAAGATATAAACAACTGTTAACATCTACGGACACATGTCCGGATCACTGTACAACAAGGGTAAGACCGGGGTCGCTATAACCTCCCCCCCTTAAAGAATTTCGTCCCCGAAATTAGGCACAAGTTTTCAAAAATAGGTTTTCCTCCATTTTAAACAGTGTTACATTTTAACATTCAATAACTCGACCCATTACCGGTCATTCCATCTCTTATCAAGAGGCATTTCATAACATATATTACAAGTGCATTATTAACATGCATTTCTCTTCCATTTCCAACCATTTCTAACATACATGGTTCACAGTTTATATCATAATCAATATACATGATACAACTCCATTTCTACAATATAGCCAACATATGCAATATTATAATCAACCCCCATATCAAGGTAAGTTCTATAACATACTTCCATTAAACCAAAACATTATCAATGTTTTACAACTTAAGACATATATAAAGCTCTTAAGTCCAACAATATTACAAAATTTAAGTGCAAGATTACACATCAATAAACAAGTCCGGATATTTCTCGCGGACCTCCAACTCACGTTCCCAAGTGGCCTCCTCCACTCCGTGATGTTTCCACAAAACCTTCACCAAAGGGATGGTCTTGCCACGCAGGACTTGATCCCGCCTATCCAGGACCCGAACCGGTCTCTCCTCATACGAGGCATCCTCATCCACCTCTAAGTCGGTCCAATCCAATACATGCGATGGATCCAGCTCATACTTCCGAAGCATACTCATATGAAACACGTCATGAACTCCAGACAACTGCGGCGGTAAAGCTAAACGATAAGCAATCTCGCCAATCCTCTCAAGGATCTCAAAAGGACCAATAAACCGAGGGAATAACTTCCCACTCTTCCCAAACCTCATCAGTCCCCGCCTAGGTGATATCTTCAGAAAGACATGATCACCCATCTCAAACGCCAAAGCCCTCCTCCTACGGTCAGCATAAGATTTCTGACGACTCTGGGCTGTAACAAGCCTCCTACGGATAAGCTCAACTTTCTCCGTCGTCTCCCTAACCAACTCCGGACCCAACAAAGGTGCGTCACCCACCTCGGCCCAACAAACCGGAGACCTACAAGGTCGGCCATACAAGGCCTCAAACGGTGCCATACCGATGCTAGATTGAAAGCTATTGTTGTAGGCAAATTCCACCAATGGTAAGTGCCTCTCCCACATCCCACTAAAGTCAAGGACACAACCCCGAAGCATATCCTCAAGGATCTGAATAGTACTCTCGGACTGCCCGTCAGTCTGAGGGTGACAAGCCGTACTGAAGGTCAACTTAGTGCCCAGAGCACTCTGCAAACACTGCCACAACCTAGCAATAAAACGAGGATCTCTATCTAAGACGATCGTCACTGGGACCCCGTGTAACCTCACTATGTCCCGAATATACAAGTCGGCAAGATGATCTACCGAATCTCTCACACGCATAGGAATGAAGTGCGCCGACTTAGTCAACTAGTCTACAACCACCCAGATAGCATCACTACCCCGCTGAGTCCTTGGAAGACCTACAACGAAGTCCATAGTGACATGTTCCCACTTCCACTCGGCAATAGGCAAGGGTTGTAACAAACCCGCTGGCCTCTGATGTTCGGCCTTCACTTGCTGACAAGTAAGGCACTTAGACACAAAAACTGCCACATCTCTCTTCATGCCCCGCCACCAAAACTGGCGACCCAAATCCTGATACATCTTGGTGCCTCTGGGATGCACCGCAAGACGTGAATGGTGAAACTCTCGGAGTACCTCCTCTCGGCAAGACTCCGGCACAAACAAATGGTCTCGGTATCTCACACTCAGGTCAGAATACACCGTCAGACCCTTCTTAACCTTCCCACTGGAGATCCGGAAATCTGGGCAGCAACACTTGACTCCTAAACACAACCCACCTGTAACAAACCTGCCTAACACATCCTACAACTCAAATACAAAGTATGAAGGGATGTAAACAAGATATAAACAACTGCTAACATCTACGGACACATGTCCGGATCACTGTACAACAAGGGTAAGACCGAGGTCGCTATACCAGTCGTTTACCAAGAGCGCTATGGCCTTGGGTTTTTATGCACAACTTCAAAGATAAAAAAAGAAACGGTTAACAGAAATATTTGTTATTACATGCTCAATAATGTACAACATACCCCCTTTTGTTTGCAGAGGTAAGTTGGGTGAGATTGTTAGTGAGGGGATTATTAGTCAAGGGACTGGTACTGATGGGACTAAAAGAAATATTGTTAGTGTGATAACCACTGGCCTAGCATAAACACAATATTTGTGGATTCGCGATACCTTGGGATTATGATAGCCTCCATAGATGGGATTAGTACTCCCCCATGGGAGATGGTATTAGAAAACCAATTCTTTTGATTTACAGGTAGATTTGCTGGTTTGCCCCCTGTTATCCTACCTAAGTTAGTTACTGTACTTCCTTAGTAATGAATTTTCTGTATCATTTTGTTTGTACTTATGCCATCGAATTTTCCTGTACTATACCAAAATAATTTACGCCTCATTTGGCATGTAACAATTTTAGCGTGAAAACCCAAAAATTACTAAAAAACCCAAAAAGCCTATAGTATAAGCCTATAGTATACTATGGACATAATTTTTATTAACCAAATTTAATAGTATAATAATATGTATACCAAAGTAAATTATATTTGTAGAGTATGACATGGTACATTTCACTCCTATCTATGAAAACAAACATTAACTATTACTAGTCCATTGGTTATCAATATAAATAAGTATTTTGTTTTAATTCTCTCCCTAACAGTCCCCTCACATCCACAATGGATGTGTTACTGTATTTGCTAGTGTTAGCTATTAATTTTTGGCCAACAAAGTTTGTTGTTTGGTGCTGCAGTGCAACTGCTAAGGGCAGCATTAGTGATCAAAGTTAGTGTCCAATGTTAGATTGTGTATTAACTGCAGCCAGCGTTTTACCTACCGAGGAAGAGAGAGGAAACTACTGTGGGGAAGTCCTCTCGGATGTCCAGCCGAAAGTCCCCTCGGATGTCCCACCGAAAGTCCACCTCGACGTCTGGACCCTTCAACAAAGTAAAAAATGAAAAAAAAAAATTGGGTCTGATCAGTTGACCGGTTGGACACTTGCTGGTGAACTACAATTTTTTATTTTTTGGTTTTTTAACTTGTTTGGATTTTTTTTGGGCTTCAAATTTTTGCTTAAATTAAATTAATTATTTACTTTATTTATTATATATATATATATATATTGTAACACAGACCTTAATACACCCCTTAACACATCCATTGTATCATCATTCACACACTACACTATACATGTTGTGGACTATTTGGGAAGTGAAATTTTAGCCTAATTTAGGCTAAAATTAACACACACACAAAAAAAAAAACAAAACAAAATAAGCTAAAATAACTAATAAGACAAAATGTCGCATCAAACCCACAACAGGTATAGTGTACTGTCACGTACATTTTCGTTTCCCTCCCAAATTTGGAACAAAAACCAAATTTCACAGACACGGCCTATGAAATCCCACCAAGGCAGTACTATTCCATGATGGCCCACTAGTCGTAGCCTTTCTAATCTCACCAACTCATTTCTATTTCCCACATAGAATTTCAGTCACTTGCTCTCCCTCATTCTCTCTCGATTTGGGTTTTGCTCTCCATTTCCGCTCTCTCTCTCTCTCTCTTTCCATTTCGACTGCGCTAACACTCTGACGGTAACACCCATCATTTTCTCTGGTATCTGTCAGTCTGTCTCTTTTTTCTTTGGGGGCACATTATTATTATTACTCTGCTGTATTCCACTCGCACGATGCATATGTTTGTAAACTATTGTACTGTTCATCGTTAGTTCGTTGAAACCATACGTACGATTAGGTATACAAAATACATGGGCAACAAACTGATATTGTGATTGACGAGTTCCATAGTGATTATAACTGCTATATGAACGGTGTTGGTTGAGCAGTGTAGGCGGTTTTTTATTTCTCTACATGAATGTAAGTTGGGTGTGTCTGCTCTTGGGTTGAATGTCTAATGTGACCCTGTTTGAAATGTACATATTGTTTATTTGTTTCTATCTTTGTTGCAAGATTTCATGTTGGTTGTTTGTCCAAAAGCCTTTACGAATGTGGTACCAAATGACTGGGCATTCTCGTCAGTGCAAATGAACTTGTAGTGATATTATGGTGTTTTGCTTTCATACTTGTTGCAGTTCAACTTCTTTATTGATGTAATGTCATGGCAATTTTCTGTATTGATGTTGCTTCATGCAATTTTTGGTGTTACTAACTAACCTTATGCACTAACCCAGATAGACTATGTCCAGGCACGGAGGCACATCGGGCCCAGAGGGGGTCATGTGCCCTCAACTTTTTTGGAAAACTCTGCATTTGTCGTCTAAAACTATTAACAGGATTGTAAACCTTTCTGCACTTGTTTGGAAATTTGTATATCATAACATTTGTTGGCCTTTTGTACGAAAATGTGTAAAATTTGGGAAATTATGCATGTTTTTTGTGTTTGGCTTTGGCCAAAATTGTCAAACTAACCCCCCCATATGTTGAAGTGCTTGTATGTCTCTCGTCGTAAATTCGTTCCGCCTGATGTTCGCGTCATTGGATTATGGTAATGGCATAGTTTTGATTCTGACCCCCATATGCCTTCATTGAATCAAAATTTGTAATATCGCCGGACCACAACAATTTCGGAACATAAAAATATTTTTTCCTATTTGTAAAGACTTTAAAATTTTCATATCTAAACTCACAAGTTGAAACCCTTGTATCTCCCTGCATGTGTAACCCCGATTCATGTCATGTTTGCGTCACTGGATTGGCCTCATATCATTTTGCATTACAGTGGGCGTACAACTTATTCAACCAGTTGTTGCATGAAGTTGGAGCGCTGTGTACCTGGCCACTATTAAGATTTTGTACAATTGATTTATTACTTAATTTTTTTGTTGGCTGCTGTAACGACAATATTCGTAGCAGCGGAGATGCAATGAATGATGCTCTAGATTGCTGGAAAAAAAAAATATTACCTGTTTAGAAGTAGCCAACCAAAACACCATAACTCCACTGCCTGGGGCCCCCCAATTAGGCTGACAAATTGGGTCCAGCGAAAAACATTGTAATGCCAACATACCTCTGGTAATGAGTTCGATCTTTAATTTATGCCTCACTTGCTCAAATAAAGCTTCGGCATTATATGTGCAAGCATTGAAGTGGTGATTAGTATTTATATAAAATTACCATAAAACGAGTACAAAATATGGTCAATTGATATTCGTAAAATAGTGGCATGCAATAAGTTCATAAATTAACGACAACAAATCATAATAGAACAATAAATGAAAAGTACAACTCGTAGAAGGTAGGTACGACTGAATGCTCCATTCATTGTAACTTGTTTAAAGTGAAATTTGTTTTGTATAAATTGTTATTAACGTTTTTTGTTCATCCTTATAAATATTGCATCAAATACTTCACAGGAATTATCGTAATTGGATCTAGCCGATATATCAGACAATGCGAAGCAAATGTGAATTTATGTCCTTCAATAATTCATACAATTTGGTTTGCAAGGATATGTTTCCTGTACCTATTGAATTCCACGATGTCATCATGTAGGATAAATTGTGCCGGTATGTACTGTAATCGGGAGGTTGCGTGATTTGATTTTCATATAATTTCAATTGCCTCAATTCTGACCATGAAAGTTATGAATTTCGTCTAATTGATTAAAACTCTATCCATTTCTTATTAGAATATGTGCACATACGGGGCATGTCTCATATTCTGCTGAGACAAATTGTAAAATTCATAAATTAATGACTTATATTAAACCACTTCAATTAATATTTTTGTGTCACAGCCACAAACGACATTAGCGATTTTTCCAAAATGACACAACTTTTAAAATGACAAGGCTAAATTGACTCGCTTTAAAGTTAACCGACAAACATGACAGAATGCACAAAGTGTACATACCACCGATGTAATTTGGCCTTCAATATAATTTCAATTATTTGATCTTTGTTACAGGAAAAGGAAAACATTGAAGACAAGTGGCGAAGGTTCACAAATAAAAACGACTGACAGTATCAATCCCCCTCGTCGAAAGTGGCCAGTTGGACCATTTCTTTTTTACAGGTTCGATCCGTCTCCTTGAAAGCGACTCACAATATCAATCCCTCTCGTCGGAAGTACCTAACAGTAATTTGCACAATCATTCATTACATATTTTGTACTCACTGAATGCACCTATGCGAATTTCACTTTGTACCGTCTGAATTTAATTGGTTGTAAGCCTATATATATGTTCAAATCATGTCGATCTCGTCCCCGATGTAGGAAAGGTGTGTTAGTATTATGGACCAAATAGACATAACACGCATATTCTCATATGAGGATGAACAATGTAATTAACCCTTTGTTTAGGTCATTTGAAAATCTATATGTATATATAAATGTATATATATGTATTCATATCTAACATATACTTATGCTGAACTTGACAACGATTGCAGCTAGCAACAATTCAAGGAAATACAAGAAGTAGACAACCCCAGACCCAAAATGGTTAGTGTGCATAGATGTACTAAGTGGAGTACACTGTGATGAAAACACATAATTGCTGTGATAGCAAAGTATGGACTTCTATTCCATGGTTGCACTAGTCATGTGCTTCTATTATGTCACATTCAACGATTTCCAGCAGTCGTAGACGGCATTTCGCATGTTTTTATAAACTCCTATTATTTGTAAAAGTCCATGTCCTTTTTTATTTCAATTATGTGCACAATTATTATTTGTATGTGCAATCATATGTAAATACTACAAAATGCACACACATTGCGAGTGATACAACTTGTAGTGACAATTATTTTAGACTTATAGTTGTTATTTGTGCTATATGTGCGTCACTTTTGTGTAACACTTACAGAGCAAAAAGGATATTGGGGAAAGGTAGAAGGAACTCCACTCTGATGAGAAGAAGAGGTTTGAGGACATGGCTAAGGCGAGTGCCAAGGAACTGGGCAAAGAAGTTGTTGTATGTGTGCCAAAATCTACAGAGGTAATTACGTACATAAAATTTTGGTAACTGCATTTGGGTAGGTCCTGCTATCGACACATTGTTGGTTCTATTTTGTATTAATGTTCACATTAATAACATTGCAGAGTAAAATGCAAGTCCACATATTATTGAAGTCAATTATTGATATCGTTAACCGATGTAACAAAGCACAGAAGTAGGCAACCATTGATATTGGGTTCGATGGTCACCTGGGGATAAAATGTACCCGTATAGATCATGACTTGTGCCAATGATTGGTACAAAACTTCGATCCCGACATTAGTTCATTGAATGTTCATGGGTGTCACCTAAGGCTCACCTATAAGGAAGTTCATGTTTTATTGGGTATATGGTCAGAAGGCGATGATGTGCAGTTGACCAGTTCAATAGACGCATGTCCCAATATCTACAAAGAGGTTGGATTTGTTAAGGGAGTCATTCCTTTGAACCAGTTAAGACTTTATCTGACTGAGACTGATGGTGCGGACGATGAGTTTTGGCAAAAATTTGTGCTGTACGTGTTGGGGGACATGTTGTGTCCTACCACAATGACCGACTTGAGTCTATCATTCATTCATTCCTTGAAGGACGTGAACAGTATGCAGGCATTTAATTGGACAAAGTTGACACTACAATATCTTGTGAAAGGTGTTCGAAAGTATAAGATGAAAGGTCAGCGCGAGGCAACTGGATGTGTTTTCCTTCTAATTGTAACGCAATCAATCATTGTTTGTTTGTACCATGCTGATTATATATTTCATCCATTGGTGTCCATATGGTTCAATAAATTGGCAGTCGTTAGGAAATAGAAAGTTACCTGTTATTGAATAATATCAACAGAAATACATGTATGGGCCACATTTTTTTAACCAGACAGAGCTTATCTTTTTAACCAAAATCATTCATCTTTGGAAAGATGCATGGGGATTCTGCCATTGAGAGACACAAACACGTAGATATGATTGTGTTGTAAGTTGTATGCATTAATAAAGTCCTTCGTTCGCAGGAAAAAAATAATAAAACATAGCTATTGTACCATTGTGAAGTGCAAACTTCTATGGCATCAATAATTTGTTCACATCACAATTTCCTCACTTTGCATTCCTAAGGAATGCAGTTTATTTTGCTCGAAAATGTATAGTAATTATCTTGTCCCTCTTATAATGCAGCTATTTTACTTGGATCGTTTTTCGCCTCCCTGTAAGAGTACGTCGGCTACTATGCGCTCCATCCCTCGACTAAATGATTAGGGTGATGCCGAAATATGGGAGACGCAGCGATGTATGGGAAAAAAGCAAATGTTTGAACAACATGAGGTAATCAACCCATTGGTTGTGCACATTTGACAGCATTGCCCCACGTGTCTTATGCATACAATGACAGACTTCATTTGTGTTTCTATGATTAGGTGGGTCTATTATTAGGATCATACGATTTGTGATTCCGACCATATGAATCGATTTGATTCTATAGGAAATCGATTTGAACAGGTTGTGTGAATAAAAAAAAGCTATGAATCGTAGCTGAATTGGTAAGGCGAATTGGTGAATCATCAATTCATTCGACTTGGTAAAATTGATATTTGGCTTTCTTTTTAGGTTTTTTATTGTTCAACAAGGGCTTACATGACCTTTTTAAGGTATTTCGGAATTTAGGATTATCGTATGTCATATCTTCACTTTCTCCCTCCCTATTTACTCTCAAATACTCAAACTTTTGCAGGAAAAACATGAACTTTCCCTCTTTACAATATTGTAGCCTTACGTATTCAATTTTATGTACTACTTGCATTTATGAAAAGAATTTTTTTTAAGCCATCAAGTGAGATTTTTGAAAAAAATTGAAGATTTTGGTTTTTTAACCTTGTAAAAGGGTTAAAACATTGCCGTTCAGTTATTGTTAGTTAGTCGGCAATTAAAAGTTTGTATTTGTTTATCTAAATGGGAAAAGGTGAAGTGGTAAACATGGGACCCAGTGTTAAGGTTTTATCCACACCAAATGATCATTATTTACAACAATATTTTTGTTCATTTCACACAAAAAAATTAATTTTAATTACATATATTTAATATGTAAGTGTGTAGATATATGTTGTGTGTAATTTAAAAAAGGTGACTGAAACTTTACGATGAATAGTTCGAATCGATTCACGATTCAATACAATACCATTTTCATTCATGATTCGAATCCCGATTAGACAACTATGTTAGATGGAGTTTCATACCACAAAGGAGGAAAGCAACGACATTAATAACGCAATCGACGCACACCATGTCCGTAACAAACAGAAACCAGAGTTTGATGAAGTTCGTATGACCAATGTTGAGTTCGACATTGGTGAACTGCAAGAAACGATGAAGAAAGTGCTTCACAGCAATGGGGAAATAAGGGAGATGTTGCTCAATTTTCGAAGGAAGGAAGTTGTTAGCAATGCCAAGGTAAGCAAAAGCAATCAGTACACATGCTTGACACAGTTCAGGAGGGTTACTTGAAGATGAAATATCATGCCAAGTTAATGTATTTGTTTGTCTAATTAGGTGGAGTCGACTGAAAAAAATTGTAAGATTAACATCTCCTTTAACATTAGTGAACTGAAGGAAATGCTGAACCAACTGGTTGCAGCTATATTGTCTGGGAAACAACCGTTTAATAAATAGACACATATTGGTGAAATCAAGCAAATGATGCAGCAAGTGCTAGAAGGTTTATCGAAAACACCACAATTGGCTCGCGCGGAGGAAAAGGATGTCGACCCTAGCGTAGGAGTCGACTTGCATGACGGTGGCGTGTTCTTCCCAAATGATTACGTTAACCCAATAGAGGGTGACTTTCAAGATTTACAGGGGGTGGATCACGAGGAAAATAATGTGAATGGATTGTTGTCAACTGAGATAATTCATATGCATGATGGACATTTACGTACCATCCAAAAAGTTTGGGACACACACAACAAGCATGGCCTTGCCTTAGAGGAAACATACAAAAACAAAGAAACCAAATCTATTTCAGTTGAGTTTCTGGCCATCAAGAACGTGGCAAAAGAGAGTGTATCTTCCTTTGATGATGTGCAAACCTTGCATCCAATACGAGGAGAAGCAGACAAAATGCATACTTTTCCTAGTAAGATTGCCCAAACATTGGAAGCGGGTGGAATGGTAATAGGTAGAGGAAGAGGTAGAGGAAAATGAAGAGGAAGAGGAGTTGAAGCCACAGACATAACGGATACGCATTTGTGCAATGATAGCAAAATAAGTACTCGACTTATTGCAAAAAAATTCTCAAGTCGCCACATCACTTCACCATTCATATGTTTCATTACCAATGGATGCCAACAGCATTATTATTCATAATTGAACCATTATTTGTGTTGTATTTTAATAGTTGTCATTTTAGTGCAAGTTTGCACTAAAAAATGTTGTACAATTATCTTACAGATTTCGAACAAAGTCTTGTCAAAGCTGCACAAGTTGGACAAGCAGTTCCGTTCAGAGGTTAGACATTGCTTCACTAATTTTAGATGCGTAACGATGCATTATGTATTTTATGAATTTATTTTGTGAATCATATTCAGTTAGTTCATTATTTATATTAATAGGAGGAGTTGATGGTACTGAAGAGCACAACGATTTTATCGGCGGACGAAGACAAACTTGTTGACTATGTACTTGACGATAGAAAAAATGAAAGGTATAGTTTAGTTTAGTACTTGCAATTAACATGTTCTGTAGTATTTGTTAAATAACTTCGATTTTGTATGGATACTTCTTCCCTGTAGGGACATTGTCGTGTCTATGAATCTTCATGGAATGCTATGCGAATGTAGTACCCGACGTGACATGCGCACGGTTAAACCAGGGGCGTGCCTATATAGCGACCCTGGTTTTGACCCGTCTCTTGTGGTGCTCCGGACTCGGGTTTGTTTGGGTTGGATGGTGGTTCATGTCGTGCTTCCCTTGTCTTTCCCTTAATGTTGGTTATTGGGTTGTAGTTGTCTGTTTGGAACAGGTTGGTTGCTTGTTTTTCCAAGCCTTTGTTGCCCAGAATTTGGCTCTTCCACTCGAGTGGGCATTCTTGCACTTGAGCGGGCTTCTGTAATTTTGCTCTACGTTCAAGCGGGCATTCGGGCGCTTGAGCGGGGACTGTGTCTATAAAAATACTGGGAGAGCGTATTTTACGCTCGAGCGTAAGTTTTCACGCTCGAGCGGGAGTCTGTGTCTGACGCTCAAGCGGGGCTTTCTACGCTCGAGCGGACCACCTTTTATCAGCACATGAAAGTGACATTTCAGATCACTTTTTGCAATCCTCTCTCTCTCTTAAAGTCTCCAAAATCCAGATCTAGAGCCTTTCTCTCTCTAGAAATCATATTCTCCCTTTGATTTCTCCAAATCCATTGGGATTTTGGCCATAATTCCTTCGTCAAAGTTGTGTAACTTCTTGAGGGCTTCGTTGTGTGTGGTGGAGATTGAGTTTCATCACCATTGATTTTGGGGTTTCATCTCAAATTCTCTTCAAACTTGAGGTAGGGATTTTCTTTGAGTTATATATATGTTTTTGCAAGATCAAGATGATTTTTGAAATCATTCTTTGTTTAGTTTTGATAATAAATTGTTGATTCAAGAAAAAGAGTGATTTTGAAAATGGGTTTACTATTTGATCCTTTGAGATAGAAATTGGGGGTTTTTTAACTATGTTGATGAAAGAAAGATGTTTCGGTGAGATCTTCTCAAATATTTGAATATGAAAGGTTTCGGTGAGAAAACCTAGAAATTGGAGATTCTTAAGAAAGATGTTGAAAAATCTGTGGAATATGTTGTTATATTTATTTTGGGTGCCAAAATAAATGATGTTTGAAAATTGTTTATCTATTTCATATAAATGATGGTTTTCCATGGAACAAGATAATTGTTGAAGTTTTGGAAATTATTGTTTAAAGGTGTTGATATAGTTTTGAAATGACTAAGTTGTTAGAAATGTTTGAAATGTGGGAATTATGTTATCCCTTGGATGAATTGAAATTAAAGTATTTATTCATTATGTGAAATTGCATTGAAAGCGGAAATGGGAATTTTGATCACAATGGTAGTATTGTGTGGAAGAATTAGAAATAGAAGAATTTGTGTAATGTATTGATTATTGTTGCATTGGCATATCAATTCATTTGATTACAGTGAACTTTGAAAGTTGATTTGAAAACTTGCATTGAGAAAAGAATGTTGAGAAGCAAGTTTTCATAAAATGGTTTTGGGGTAAATACAGTGGTAAGTCTTGACAGGTAGTGTAGAGATTATGGGTGTCGAGCCCTCCAGTTGTTACTGGTAAAAATGACAGATTATGGGTGTCGAGCCCTCCAGTTGATACTGGTAAAAATGACAGATTATGGGTGTCGAGCCCTCCAGTTGATACTGGTAAAAATGACAAATTGGTAGTACTTGTATAGTCTACTTGCAGACACTGACCTAGGGATTACCAGAGTTGTATTTACCGCCCCTCGAATAAAATTTGATAAATGTTGAGCAATTGAAATGGCATGACATCATTGAGCATGTTGGTTTTCAAAAGATGAAGGTGTGTTTTACTTTCGAAAAGACATGGCATGGCATGGCATAAGCATTCCATTGAGACTTGCGTAAAATGTATGTACTTTGTTAAGAATTCTCTACTGGGCTTTATGCTCACCCTATGGGATTTTTGCGCAGTAAATGATGTGGTGATTTCGCCTAACTGAAAGCGTGAATGTGTGTATAGAGAGCATAATGTGCTCGTTTGATGTGACTCTGATTGCAAGCCAAGGGCTTTATATGTGTGGGTTAGAATAACCGTTTTGTGTAACCAGGCTCAAGTCTCGGAAATTTGTAAACCCTTGGGGTATTTATTGTTTAATTAATCATTGTTGGATTAATTGTATTATCACATGAAGACTATTTGCATCATGTAATGCAAGTATGAGGATTTATTATCAATCTTACTTTAAAGAACCATTACTATTACATTACCATTTGGGCATGAAAATGGGAGCGTTACAGCCTATCCGACACTGGACATCTGACAATGTTCTTTCTAGTATATGTGCATGATGGACATTTCCCTGTAAGGTTGTTGTTCTTTGGTATTAGATTTAAACAAATTGCAAACCTTATTTATCAAGTTGCCTCAGCTCTTACAATGTTCCAGCCAATAAACTTGGTCGCGGTTCTATTGACTAACGAACAATGGGATTTACACAAAGACGAGAGGCATACTGCCTGGTTCTTTCTAGTATATTTGTCAATAAGTAAGTGTTTTAGGTCGATTATGTATTGTAAATGACATATTTTTAGAAATGTTTGGTAGAGTGACCTTTATACACTACACATGCAAACTTTGATACTAAATAAAAATACGCAACCTCTGAACCATGAAAATATCGTCAGATCGTATTTTGGACATGACAGATATACTGGTGTACTTGATGCATGTCAGAAGGTAATATGAATGTCTATCCCATTACATTCAATGTAAATATGAAAGTAAATAGATGTTCACATGCCCTCTAAACAATGTCTTCACTTATGTTTATGGGTAAATTTACATGCCTTTCAATTATAGAGGACTACATTGGTTGTGCATACAAATAGATATGGAAGACCATGTGGTGTACCTATTTGACTCATTGGCATTCACCGCCACACTGGACAGCAACAAGCTTAACGCGGCAAAAATGTTGGTATGTCTTGCTGAATTTGACAAAACTACTTCCAAACTGTGACATCCTTTACATAAACCAACTGTCTCCTTCTGCAACAGGTTCAAACAATGCATGCCTTACAGCAACTACAGTTTAGAAATGAATATGGTCAAGACATGCGTAGCTTTGACGTCCGCATATTAGACGAAAGGCCATCACAACAATTGGACGAGTAATCCGCAATCCCTACGTCACATTTATTTGACTCTTGAATGACTCATTTAACGAACCTGCTTATATTTATGAGAAATTTAATGTTACATTTCATTTGTAGCACTTTCAATTGTGGGATGTTTGTGATCAAGTACATGCAACGGCCTGATATACCCAGGGGTCCACACAAGGCACATTCTACTACTTCATTTCCAATTGTGAAAGAAATCCTTTTATTTCCTACAAGTGTAACTGTACCTAATTTCTGTTATTCGTTTTCTCTACAAGGTTTCATCCTTCTGTGCGTCGTAAGTTGTTTCTTGACTTCCTTATAGATGTGAATAATTCAAAGATCAGTGAGTATCTTTCGTGCATGATTGATTGCAATTACAACAAATAGGGCAGTGATGGGAAATGGGCTGCCAGTATGACAGTAATTTGGATGACCAACCACAGTTCACTTTTTTTTGTAGTAATTGTTTTGCAGAGGGGTGTAAATATGAGTCCTCCTGATGTTTAGGAACAATGATGTAAAGATGGATCACTAATTTGTTTGTAGCACAAGTACTAGCCGAAGATGAGTGAATCAACTTGTGGCGACAATTTGGAGGTGGCAGTTGTGATAATACTAATTATCCACGCATATTGATTGTACACATAATTTGGATGTTTGGGACTGGAACAAACGAAGAACAGCACTAATGTTTGTACGCTTTTATTGTGGCCTGTAAGTACTTACCAAATTGTGCATAAGTTGAGTGTGCCAACTCTATTAATCAGTAGAATTATGGGTACATGTTTGGGTGGGCTGATGTAACCCTATGTCATGAATAAATCGAAGCAGTTACATTTGAATTTGTACAAATTTGATGTGACTAAGCGATGTCTTTCTTTCTGGCTTTGTTTTCGAATGCCATCATTTTCTCGAAAACCAAGCAAAAAAATAACCCACAGAACAAACAAATAGCAGTGTCAATAATGCACCAAAAGGGGTCCACCTGTCGACAGGAATTGGTGTGGTCAACAAACTACTAAACTTCTCCTGTTGAACCACCTTACTATTATGTTTCTAATTGTCCCTCCACATTTTGGGCTTTACATTGACAGGTCAAACTCTGTATTCTGCCAATGACCCTTTCTGCAATCCATCCAATTAGTCCATGCCATAGCCTCGTAACTGCTGCACCATGTGGGCCCTCACATGCAGTTAAAGTAAACCCTCTTCATATGTGTAACTGATGGACTCTGACATTGACTTTGGCACTTGTCATGCTGTGGTTGATCCACGTGTCAATGGGAACAAACAAGTACAAATTTTATACTACAAACAATAACATAACACCAATTCCTAATCAATCCCAAATTAAGGCACGTCAAGGAGTTTGGTATTACAAGAAATAACATTTCATGCTCAAGTCTGACTATAAATCATGCTTATTATGAATGGACACAAAATGAACAACAATTTCAAGTAAACAATTAAACCAAAGTTATCGGGCAACTGATTCGAACTGATTGAAATGCCTAAGAAGTATGACTTGGATACTGATTCCAATGAAGAACTTGCAGCTGACGACAGGATCTGAAAGTCTTGGCACGGGTGAACTGGGTGTACAAGCCACTACATGGACAGTCCAAGTACAAAGGACACATTAACACTAATTCCTGTAACATTAACAGATCACTTCAACAAGTTTACCCGTAGCCGTATAGTCATTATTTTTTTAGATGGTGACGATAAGGAAACACCTCACTTAAATAATGAATGTTGCGTTGTATAGGTAGGTTGACTTCAATCCCCCTGCCATGGCATCTCAACCCTTGATGTAGGATATTATTTTGGACAGTTGTACTGTACATACATATATGTGAAACATTTAAGGAACATGTAAATCATGTAAAATAAACATTTCAAATAAGGAGAACTCATAAGTTAAAAATGCACGAATTGGAAATATGCATTAGGCAAACCCCAGGGTAGTTCGTAATCAACTAATCTTCATTCAAGTAATGAAGATGTATAGCATCACCTATGGCTCACGTGAACCGTGTGATAGGAGAAAGCCAAGTGCATATGTACCAACAACTCACAAGATATTTACCTCCCTTCTAAAAAACAATGATTTATGTATGACTAGGAACTAATTTCAAAACAAAGCAAGAAACTCGAATATGTTTCTTTGCATTTGATTGAGTGTAATATTTATATCGTCAGCTGATGACGAGTGCGAAAGTGAGCATATGCTTAAAGCGGGTTGAACTTAATGCTTCCCATATAATCCTGTGCCACACCAATGATGGTACTCAGAAGACTCTGCTCACGATGATGGTAAGCTCAATGGTCCGATACATAAGAAGAGAACGAAGAACCTTTTGCTTCCTTCAAAAAGTTAGGCTTCAAAGAACTGTAAAAGGATATTGGTTGGACATGGTTTGATGCCATGAAACATTGAAGGAATGTACAAGTTGAAGATCTGCCATAGAAAATAGAAGAACATTGTGGATTTGAACGATACAGTTTTTAGAAGAACCTGTTTGTTTAATGATAAAGTTACTACTAAATTATGCAAGAATTATAAACTTCTTAACTTGTGTTGTTGATGATGTTGTCCTATCTTCGTCCAACATCATGGGTTTTGATATCCGTATACTCGTTTTGTGGCCCATTATTGCATGATCTCACACTTCTACACCATAACTACCACTGTCACTGCCCCCCGACTTTGAATCTTCAACCTCTACCAAATATTGAATCTTCCCTATCGACCTTCCTTTCCACCATGCTGGCGCATGTCCTTCATCATTATAAGACAAAAATCGACAGAACATTGGCCACTTAACACAAGCACGATCCTTTCCAAGTGGGCCACTGAACCACAACACTTAACCACTCACCGTAACTGCCCTTTGACTTTGAATCTTCAAACTCTGCCAAATATTGAATCTTTCCCATCGACCTTCCTTTCTACCATGCTGCCGCATGTCCCTCATCATTATGAGATAAAGTTCGACAAAAAATTGTCCCCTTCACATAATCACAATCCTTTCCAAGTGGGCCACTGAACCATAACACTTAGCCAGTAAGTGGTTCAGAGTTGGTTGCACCATTTTTCGCACATAACCACGCAATTCATGCCATCTGTCCCTTAGATTGCTTTGGTAATATTTCACTTTCACTCCATTTTGTGTCATTGTTTCACTAGTCCACCTGTGGACAGGTTCATGAACGCAAGTGCGTCCAAACAATTACACACCAAATTCTGTAGTTGAAGAAATGCCTAACCACGTTCAGCTGAAGGACAAACACTGCTTAACAAAAGATAGATGTTGAAAAAGCTATTTTTTAACCCCAACATTAAGGTTATATTTAAGGAAAACCCATACCCATAACTGGAGGAGGCAACTCACCGCTGGAGTGACAACAAAAGCCTATAGTTTCAATCTGCTACAAACATTACATCTATGTACTTACCATGTCGTAATTGAAATCTTAATATTTGGATTTCCTTTCAATCCAAATCATAGTAAATTTTTCATTAACCTGAACCACTTTCACAAACAGTAATTTAATCAATAAATTGAATGTGGACGAACTTGTTAATATTTGAAATCCCATTTTTTATTATTGTAATGACTTAAACACAATTGTTGTCTTATATTTTATGTAACCACAATACACAACTTATTTATATTGGAAACAAAATATAAATTTTGGGTTTATAATCATAAAAATGAAAACTGTTTTTTTATTTTTTTATTTAAGTTGACTCATATTTGAAGCTAAATTGTGATTGGTTTTTTTTTTTTTTTAATTTTTGTTTGCACCTACTTTTTCCAGATCCTGTCAACAGGTGCTCTACTTAATTGAGGACGCATGGCAAGTCCACAGTTGATATTTAGTATCAGAAGACAAGGGTCATCAACTAACATTGAATCTTGCATGCCACCTGACTTAGATAGTAGAGCAGTTACTAGCAGTGATCATGGACTTAGTAGCCAGTCTCCAAGAGGAAACATGAACGAAGTGGGAGTCTGTATCTATTGACGGAAGGCTAAAAGGACTTAGGGACATGTGGCAACTTCAAGCATATGCAATTCGATAGGTACAAGTAAAGGTTTTATGTGGTTTGAAGATTTGGAAATGACAGTGTAGTTACAGAAGTTGCACAACTGTAGTTGCACAGTAGCAGTTGCAGATTCAACAGATCATGGGGTCGTGGGAAAGAAAAGCTATAAAGGCCAGAAAGTTTGCACAGAGAGAGGACATCAACAACAACACAACAACTTACTTTCTACATTTAAGAGTAGTTCAAATTGTAACTTACAAGTAGTTTTTTAACTTGTAATTTATACTTTGTAACTAGGTGAACTTTGGTGATTTCAACCTCAAATCACCAAAGGTTTATCTTCTCTAATTTGTTACCATCAGCTCATATCAGAAAGTTCATTTCAATTGTTTACTTTGTTACCATCAGTTCATCCAAACGAGTCTTCATCCTTTTTAGGCATTCAAACCAATACCGCAATTGCTTGATTGTTCTTCTTTAAATTGTCATCTTTGAATTACTGCTTGGTTGCTGTCGATATAGGCCCACCATAATTTTACTAACAATTTCTCCATCACTTTCATAGTTAACATGCAATTATTTCACAACTCTTGTTCGTAATTCGTAATTCGTAATTCATATAGCAATTGGCATAGAGATAAAGTAAACGAGTTTGTTGGGCTAATTTGTCCAACTAATACCCAAAATTAACTAACACTTGGATTATATAGAAAATGCATGTGCTGGGATGTAATTTTGCAAAACCACATGGACAAATTTCATATTTTAATCAGAAGACGAAATACAATACTAATTTACCGAAACAAGCCACAACAAATCAATACGAAGCCAAACAAATATGGAATAGAAACAAGCAAACAACCCTTCAGTTAGATCCAACCAAATATGGAACAGAAACAAGTAACCTCCAATAAGAATCTTGAAATACAGACATAAACCAATTTCCATCCCAAAACAATACATAGACAACAGACACCCACATATATCTCACCTTTATTTAGTTTTGAAAATGACAAGTCATTGCAAACAAAAACGACAAAATCACTCTAAACAATATGGGAAATTACTATTCCTGGTCTTGTACATAAGCAACATTGTGCCATTTCCTGGCCTTGTACATAAGCAATTATTTACATGTTACGTACAGTAATCCGTGGAAAATCAAAACTAAATACATAGCTACCTTGTTCTTGCCAATGATGTGTTTTCAGAAGCTAGTACTGTGTACCTAATTAATTAAGGGAATAAGTAAATCATACAATTACTTGATTCACCTCATCAATTGTGGTCGAATCATTTTTGCACACTTGTGCTTCGACACTACCGTATTGGCCCACAGGCTGTTTTAAATCAGGAGACACATCAAAAAGTAGACGTCGTTGCTTAATGTGCGGTGTACTTGGATCCACCAACCCAATTTTGCAACGAATGGGAGATGAGTCTGCATTGTACTCACGGTCAGTGATGTGGGTTGTATCTGCAGCTGAGTTACTACCCACTGTTCGGCTAAACCGAACCTTAGGACATTCGTGTGGCCAATGCATTTTCAATTCTGACATTTTCTTGGTCTTCGACAGTTGGATGAGACCCATCCCGGGTTCCCTTTTGTCTTCACAAGATCAGGATCTTCTACTCCAAATTATCATGGGATTGAATGTTTCCCTTTGTCTTCATTCTCATCGTTGCGATTCCTCTCACATAACTCCTTCATCTGGCTCGTCATCGAAAGACATACATCCCTAGCCTCTTTGAAACCTTTCGTTGATTGCAAGGTATAGAAACACATTTCATGTAAAAAGAACTTAATATCCCATAGCAAGCCGTTTGTGTTGTAGTGCTATCAATTGAGGGTTGACACTATTGTTGGTCATCCTTACTTGCAGCCCTTGTCCATCTATGCAGCACACAAGTTGGGGGAACTTGCGTTAAATTTTCAGCTTTCATAAGACGTATCATGTGACAGCAAGGTAGCTCAAATGACTCAAACTTCATGCACGAACTTATCATTGCAGCATCCGCTGGATTGCGTGCTACTATCCACGATCTATCATTTTCCTTGTACTTATGAATATAGTAGCATTTCTAACCATCCGGCAAAGGGAACACGTATGTAGCTTGTTTTTTCATGCTCCTTTTGGATATGACTAGCTCTATAGTTCGGACTCTCGTGGTTCTGAATCTGATTTCACAAGTGCAATGTGAAATAAATAAACACAAATGAGTCCAAATCCGGCAATTCTTTTAGAAAATCGATTTTAATCAAAAATGCCAAAAATGGACTGCATTGCCAGATTTCAGAGTCGCCATCTAAATATTTTTGAAAAATTTAGGAAAACCCAGACTCGTGCCAAGGCCAGTAGTCCATTATCACCAAAGTATCTCAGCTCGAGAACTTAGGTATAAAAGAGGAAGGTCATGAATTGAGCACCTCACTCGCCCGATCAAAGATCGACCTCTACTAATCATGATGTGATTTCTATTTACATTATGTGCTTTTGTTCCAATTTATTATTGCTAACTTTACTATGTGTTGCACACAAGTATAGACCAATTCTCAAAATTTGGAATGCTTTGATTTCATGTTTGTTTTTTGAAAAAGTGCTTTGAATACATGTCACTTGAAAAGTGAGCTCATATTTACATTTAATCAAATTATTCCAATTTAAGTAAAAAGGTCTTCATCCACCGGCATTCAAACAGATATATCACTTAAGCAGTTAGCCTCATGGAATCATGCTTAACATGGCAACAATCACACGCAATGTGGTATGCTAAAGCAATACACGCTCACCTAGTACTCCAAGGCAAGCCAAACACAGCAAAAGAATTAGCAAACATTCATGCCCCTAACCAATGCAACGCACACATTTATGCAATTTTTATAGGCTCGGTTATGCAAGGTATATGATCCAATTCAAGGCGTGATAAATCACGTATTTGAGTAAGAATTTGAATTTGACATCGATTAATATGATGAGCCGAACGCTAATACATGCTAGACGAGTGTATGCAAACATGGGAATACTAAGTAAACATGGTGTTACCGTTATAAGCAAGTAAATAAAAGGGAGAAAGAAATGGGGTTTTGAAGACATACACAGTTATTACATATTTTCCCTCGTGCAAGAGGGTTCGAATGTCCAAGTGCTCGAATTAAGCTAACTATTACAAATTCGAATGAATGAATTAAATAATTAACTAGCTAAGCTATTACAACAAGGATATTAGAATGGGCAATAAACTAGCAATCTAAGTTAACTAGTTTTATAATTACAAATAAATAATAATAATAACTACAACAATAATTAATTACAACAATAATGAGAACATTAATTTACAACATTGATAAACAAAAGATGCACAAGGATTGCATGTACGTGACGATTTTTCAGAAATAACTCTGTCTACCTCCCTAGGAATTTGCCCTATTTCACCCTCAGCCACTGCCCTCTACTTCTGCGAAAAACACTCTATTTTTCCAAGCATTGGAGGTATTCCGGCCCCTAATGAGGCCCGGCGGGCTCCAAATAAGGCCGGTCGACCCTAAATACAGGTCAAAAATCTGTTTTGTACTCTAAGGTGAGGACAGTGCAGACAGAGACTTTTTAGGCCCTATTTGTCCCTTCTGCTCTTTTCTGTCATGGGAAACTCAAGAGAATAACAATTTCAAGTCTGAAACCACTAATAAGCATACTTTGATGGCTTGATGATTTCGAGCACGTTTGGACAAAATTGAATAAATTTAATGGAAAACCACCCCTCCCTCTTATTATGAAGGCTCAAAGAGGGAAGTAGACACGCTCCATGTCTCATCAACATATCATGGATTGATAAGTGACAATTCTCAGAGCAATGGACTCGGCATAACGTCTGGCCAAATCCAACCAACTTAGAGCATGTTCTTTATGTCGGTTTCATTTATTTTAAGCCACGTTTATTAGTCCTTGCCATTCTTTAATCGATTTGTCCAAAGTGATGGTTAAGTCCACTAAATGAGAAGAGATATCAAACGAGAAGTGATTCATGGCATAAGAGAGAGACTATGCCTTGACAATGAACCTCCGTAGAGATTAATCCATTGAGCATAAGTCTCTTTCTCATGCCTTGAACAACCATCAATCTTTTGAAATAACTCTCAAACAAAAGAAAAGAAGAAAAGAGGGATGTTGCAGAAATGGTTATGCGAGATTGATTATTAGAATGAGACTCTTTACATGAAAACTAAGTAAAGAAAAATCATCAACTCAAATGACTTGGTGTCTAAGGCTTAAACAACCGAAGCCACCGGGACTTACAACACAACAAGTATGATATTCAAAGCATAAACTATTTAAATGAATTAAACAGCCCATAACAGCCCCTAAAATGTAAAAAAAAAAAAAAACAGTAGCTAAAAACAAGAAGTAAGTAAAAAGAGTAGAGGAAAAACTATAGAACAAAGCCTAAGGAGGGGTGGCTAACCCCTCCACTTTTTGCAATTTCAAATCACATATTTCAGCCCCAAAACAATCCAAGAACAGTCCCAAAACAGCCCAAAACTGTGGCTAAAAGTGTGTTTAAAGAGCACAAAAATATAGACAAAAGCAAGAGATATAAAGCTAGTAAGCAAAATCAAGTAGAGGTGGCTAACCCCTTCACTTTTGAGACTTTTAAACCATGTTTTTCAGCCTTTTTAAACTCTGAAAATCAATGTAAAAAACAAAGAAAAAAGTGCAAGAATAAAGGTTATGAGCTATGAAATAAGGTGCAAGAAAGGATATTAAACCTTTCTACCTTTGGTAGTTATTCAACCCCAAATTCCAACACTTACAATGGATCCAAAACAGTAAGGAAACATAAGAAAAAGATAAAAAAAGATTGAAATGAAAGCAAGGAAAAAGGTGAAAAGCTTATACCTCTTGAAAGAGAGGATGCTTCTTAGTTAACAAACTTGATTCAAAACACCCTCGAGGTTCTGAAATTTAGTTTAAAATCTCAACAAAAAGCTCCAAGAACAAACTCTAATAGTATATGTAATGTGTATGTATAGCAAAATAAGGTTTGAAGGTCAAAGGAGGAAGAAAAATGGAAGGAGGTCTTTTTAGCTCTTCAAAGTTTTTGAAAAATTTGCTAACCCTCAATTTTGAAGGGAGAGGTTGAATTTATAGAGTTTGAGCCAGATTGGCCAAAAATATCTTCAAAAAACAGCAGTTGGCAATTTCCCGCTAGTTGTCATGTTTATCGCCATTGAGTGCCGGCCTGCACTATTGAAAGCTGACTGACTCCCAAAACATAAGGCTGGACCCAAAAATGAAAGGCCAGCTCTAAAAAAGCATTCTGGATAAATTTTCATTGAAAGTCAGCAGGCTCTAAATTAGCCACGATCGGTTCTAAATGGATCCGGTCGGCTCCAAAAATCTGTATTTCAAGGCCCACTTCAAACGGGCATATCTCCCTTATTCGGACTTGGTTTTAAGTGATTCTTGAGTCTAAATTGAAGCCCCGGAAGTATAATTTCCAATGGTGATAGCCTCACATCTAAATTCTAAGTGTACAAAGAGATATTTCTAATTTAGTGAAGACTTCTCATTCTTTCTTAACGGATTGATGCTCAACTTCTTCCTAAACTAGTTTTTTTCTCTCCCCTCCTATTTCCTTCAACTCCAAACCTATAAATAAGATGTTTTAAATATTTTTCAAAGAGTTCACCTCTCTTCCATTTATTTCCACTTTGTCTTTACTCGGTTTACCGAAAAGTGCAATGTTTTAAACGAAATGCGAGCCTTGGAACATCGTAGAAACATTTGGAAAAATTTTTTAAAAGAAGGGTTTTAAGGTCTAAAATAGTTGGCCAAAATGGGGTGCAAGGTTTGGGATTAGAGCTTGAATCCAAATTTCTTCGCTGAGAATTCAAAAGATTGCACAGTATAAGTTTCATCAACAGGTGTTTGGAATAAAGCGCCCAAGTCTTAAGGGTGGTAAAAAATGAGGTGTCTACAATGTCCTTCATATTCAACTTCCCCTCTTCTAAGATTTCATCACGGAACATTCTAAATATATTCCAGGTGAATAGCTCAGCTTCATGTCTCTCTATATCTCGCAATGGAGTAATCAATACCGAAAAAGTGTTATTTGTTTCAGCATCATCTCCAGCCTCGTTATACCTTATCCTTGCAAGAGACCGATCATAGTGCCTAACAAATTCATATAGCTTAAATTTATGTTGGAGGAAGGGATTGAAATAAGCATTCATACTCTCCGAGCGCTAAGTGCTCTTCATCCCAGCAAAGAAATGGCCACACATATACACCTAAGCCCACATATGACGCTTCTCATATGCCTCCAACACCTAGCTGTTCTTTTGAAGTCCAAATTTTTAGACCATTCTCGTCTAACCATCCTCAAACTTTGCCTCATCCATTTCCATCTCCATGCACAGCTTGAAAGCATATGCAAAGCCACTTTTGTGAACATTTGACACAGCATTTTTCTGAAGATGCCAATTACGTAATCGATGTCTTGCGTCTGAAAATACTCTTCTGATTGCCTCTCACATCGCCTTATCCCCATCTGTCAGTACGGACACAAGTGCTTTATTGTCCATCGCCTCCAAAAATGTTTCCAAAACCCATGTGTATGTGTCAATTGTCTCATTAGCTAACAAAACACATGCAAATATCGTGATCATAAAGTGGTTAGTCACACCAACCAACATGACAAAAGGTTTCTTGTATACATTGGTACGGTAAGTTGAGTTAAATATTAACACATCACCAAACTTTGCATAGTCAGCCCACGATTTCAAATCTGCCCAGAACAAATTTTGTAACTTGTTATCCTTACACACATCATACTTGTAAAAAAATCGTGGGTCAATATCAAGTTTTGCACATAGGTAAATGTAGACATCCCATTTTTGACTGTCCTCAAGACTTGGACGTCACCGTTTGAACACTCGGTGATCATCCATGTTTGTGTTCGTTTGGAGTTCCCGGAGGTCTCGGCTACGCGCCTTGCCTCAGGATCTCCGAACTCGACCGTTTAGTGTCTGGTTTTGCACCAAACACTTGCATTTTGCCTTGGAAGGGCAGGGAATGCCTTGTGAGGCATCCCCACACACCACCGGCCATGGCCAAAGGCCACCGGCTGGTTTTTGCTGCCACCGGCAATGTATATTGCCGGTCGACACTATTTAGTGCCGGTCGGCACTCAATTTTGCCAAAATGGCATCTTTGGCCGGCCGACTACTGTGCATCTGCTTTTGCAGATATTTTGTCACAGCTGTCTTGCATTTGGCTCCCCTCCATACACGTGTATGGAGGGATCTCCCTCTTTAGAAGCTTGTCTTGTAAGCTTTACAAGACAAAAAGCTCTATAAGAGAAGCCCTTGTCTCCCTTGTTTAGGGTTGGTTGGACTTTTTAGAGAGTTTAGACAGTCATTTTTAGGGTTTTGAGTTCTAGGGTTAGAATCCATACACTTTCTATCTCTATATCTCCCTCTTGTGTGTGTTTAAGTGTGTTTGTGTCTTACTATTGCACACAAACACATAGTGTTTCACCTTCACTTAGCTACTGAGGTTCTAAGAGGTTGTTTTTGAAGTTTTGGAGCTGTTTTCAACCTAAAAGGAGCTGTTGGAGCATCATTGTTGAAGGGGTCTTCAAGGGTAAGAAACTAGCCCCTTTATTCCCCATTTTTGCATTGTATGTTTACCTGTCTTAAAGTCGTTTTTGAGCTTGGTGTATAATACAAAAAAGTTCTGTTTTTAGGCCCTCTAAATTGTTTGTTTAGAGTGTTTTGTGGTTTGGAGGTGTTTGACCCCTCTTAGGCCTTGAAAGGCCTCATTTTGTGCTATTTTGAGTGAGCTCTGAGACCTTGATGTTTGGGCCTCCTCACCATTGAAATCTTGAGGGATTTCAGAGATGAGGATGGTGCCTTGAGGTCCCAAGAAGGAGAGGACCACCCCCTCTGCTTATTGTCCTTGAAATGGACCATTTTTGGCCTCTTGAGGGAGCATCTAGCTAAGCTTCATGTTGACCATGCCTTGGCTATTGTTTGTGCCTATTATATCATGATATGCCTCTGTTTATTGTTGGTTTTGGTACACCATGCATGCTTAGCATACCTACCTTGTAATGCCTTGTTATTGCCTTAATATGCCTTAGGTTGTTAGCCTTTGTTCAAGCATGTTTTAGGCTTAGTCTTGTGAAGCTGTTGTGCATATTTTGCCATGTTTTAGGTCTGTCCATAGTTGTTTGGGTCGGATTTGGCATGCCTAGTATAGCCCATTTGCATTCAAGCTTGTTGGCCTTAAGTGTGTGAATGTATAGCATGACATTTTTGTATTGATTTGGTGATTTGGAACCATCCACCATGTCATTTCAGTCCCATTTGCATGCCTATATGTTTACCTTGGATGTATCTTTAATGCTTTGAAAGCTTGTGTAGCATGTTCCATGTTTTGGCCATTGTACATGCCTTTGAATTTGAGCCACTTAGATGCCATCTAGGGAGCCCCCTTTGCATGGTCTAGATCTGTCTTGAACCTATCTTAAGCCCTCTTAGCCTTGTGAGGCTTGGTTGGCTTAGCCATGGTTCAAGTCCCTTTGACTTGCTTCAAGTACTTGGGTCATTATTGCATGCTTGGTCTATCTTGTTTGCTTGGTTTGACACCATCCTAACATGATTTTCAATGCTTACCTTGCATGCCATATGTCCACGATTGCCTCATTTAAACGTGCTTGAGAGTTGCCTCATTTGTGCCTAAGCATTGCCCCTTTAACATGTGCATGCGTGTATGTGTATTTGGTCCCTTATTTTGGTCACTTTGGCCACTATTTTAGGCCTATTTAGAGTTGCCTAAATCATGTATAAGTCCATCTTTTTATCCATTTGCATTGCCTCATGTTTGCTTGTATGCTTGCATAAGTGTCTTGCCATGTCATGTTGCATCCTTAGTTTGCATGCCTAGGTTGCATTGCATCTTGCATGCATGCCTTGTTCCTTGACTTGATGATAGGAATTGGGCCTTGGTTTGTTTGTTTGGTTTGCACTTCATTTGACATGAAAGTTGTACACTTGATTACTTGGGCCATCATGCATGGAAATGCGTGATTGGTGGTCCGAGAATCGAGACACATGCCCCTTTGAGTCATTACCATGATAAGGGACATGATTGGTGCATACATTGTTTGAATTGTATTGCCATGCAAGTTCTGTCCTCTGCTGCTGTGAGTTGCAGGTTCTGCAGGCATTCTTTGCCGACCGGCAGTATAGATTGCCGACCGGCAGTGAATAACCAGCCGATGGATTCATTTTGTGCCGGTGACCACATGACACTGCCGATAGGCATTCTACTCAGCCGGTGGTGATTCCCAGTGTCCAGAGAAGCATTCCTGAGGTTTTGGCAGCCTCCAGAGGAGTAAAAGAAGGAAAACAGAGGCAAACTATGCATGGCGGTGCACTTCCGAGCAGGACCCGAGCATGCGCTGCATCTAGCTCTCCTCCCGAGGCGGTTTACTGCTTTTCCTAGTTTTAATTAGTTTGTTAACTAATTAGGCAATTTGTAATATTTAATTAGCTTGCGTAGTTAATTAATTTGTATTATTCATTTGGTCCCTCCGAGTGAGGGCAAATCTGTAATAAGTGTGCGTGAGTGGTATGTATGTCTTCCAATCCCCACTTCTTTCTTCCCTTTTATTTACCTGCTTTGATGGTTAGTATTAGGGCACGTTTAAATTAGCATACCTTATGCTATGCATGCGTGCATTCATGCATTCGTATTGCATGCATCAGGCTCGGTACATCACGCTAACTACATTTGTATTTCAATTCCAAGTTGAATACGTGCATCAATTGACTGCATTTCACATGCCATATCTAGGTTAGCCGAGCCTACCCTAAATGCATCCTGTATGTGTTGCATTAGACATTTAAACATGGACTTGGATCATGCATTGATTGCTAACGGGTTCTTTGTTTTGGCACGGAGTACTACGTAAGTATTTTCGCTTTAGCATCTCGCATGAGTGTAAATGCTATCATGACAGCATGCTTACCATGTGGCTAGATGCTTATGTGTTAAATTGCTTGAATGCCTGTGGGTGAAGGCTGGATTGTTTGAGTTGGGAAAACTCGTTGAAATCCGTATTTTAGCCTACTTGTGAGTAGCAAATTCCAAAACATTTTTTCTAAAACAAACGGATATGCAATGCTTATTTCCAAATTAGGCAATCTAGTCTATACTTGTTTGTTGTGCGCATAATATAGTAATTCTAGGCTAATAACCAGAATAAGAACACATAACGTTTTCAAAAACGGATATCACGGTTAGTAGAGGCCGGTCTTCGGACCAGGCGAAAGGGGGTGCTCATAGCTGACCTTCCCCGATCGTAACCAAGCTCCCGAGCCGAGACAACTCCGGTGATGACGGACATGTGGCCTTCGGCACCGAGTCAGGGTTTCCTAAATTTCCCCATTAAAAAATATTTAGGTGGCGACTCTGTATCTGGCAAAGCAGTCCATGTTTGGCACTACTTTTCAAAAAATCAGTGTCTCAAAACGATTTGCCGGATTTGGATTCTTTGGTTCAAGATTAAGAACCGTGACAACAAATCGAGTCCGAACTGTAGCGGGGTCCCCCGCGGGCGCGTCTACAGTAAACCAACGTTTCTTGTGCATCACCATCCTCAACTTCTACTCTACATTCAGCTTGAATATGGTTGTGCAGATCTGTACGGATGAAACCAACATTCTCATAAGACCCGGATTGATTTACCATATAATCCATGATTTGGCTAGTCTTCACACTGACGTCGCGCATAGCCATTGCTTAAGCTTTGTCAATGTTGTTTAAACCTCCTATGTGACCTCAGATACATCACACAGTATTGTTCCACCAATTCATGGTTGTGTTCTACGATGAAGTGAGTCACAACATACTTTCCCCCTTCACCAGCCTCTAGATCGTACTGTATGCGAAATTGTGCTTTGCAACCTACTCTTGTTAGTGCCTTGGGAGCTCTTCTCTTCTCAACAACACGGTCCAAGTATTTTGGTAATCTCTGACCTTCCCTTAAACACAACCATAGCCTACTAACAACCTTTCCCTATTTATTTGTGTTAAATTTGGATTTTCGTTTACTAAATCCCTTGGCTTTAGCATATGTGTTGTAGGAAGCTTCTCTATCTTTGACAGAATCAAATTTTTGTTCCAAAACAGCACGTTCAACCTCACCAACCATGTCATCGCAATGAGCATCATCAACCATTTCTTGTTTCACATCGGGTCGGCCATCTTCAACGCTGATGTTGGTTTCTTCTTTATTGCTCGGACCAACTTCGCAACCATAACAAGGTTCCGCCCAACTTTCATTGATCAAACGAATATCATCTGGTTCATTTGGAATGTCATAATCAACACCTTCACTTTTAACTTCGACTGGGGCCATATTGTACATGAAATTAGTACAAACAATTACTTGATGACTGAAAAACGTTAACATAAACACAAACATGACATTTTAACACAGTTTGAGAAAGAGAAAGGTTAGTTGCCGATGAGGGGTTTCTGTTTGAGTGAAGGGTAAAGATGTTAAAGTTAGGATGAGGGTTTAGTTGAGAGAAAATTGCTGGAGTGAAGCGACCACAGAGAGAGAGAGAGACAGAGAGAGGGAGACAACTTCATACCTGATATCTAGTTGGAGATAACGCCTTCACTTCAGCAATGGAACCTAATAGAGCCTTGTAGTTCCGTTGTTCCTGGAAATCAAGGGTTATACTGTTCCCTACAGAGTTTCGTCAATGGAACCCAGCAGGGGCTTGTCGCTGTTAATGGAAATCAAGGGTTACACGCTCAACCTTACAGAGATAAAAAGAATGGGGGAGAGAGAGAGAGAGAGAGATGAAATAGAGAGAGTGAGGAAAGTGGGATGCAATCATGCAAATAGGAGGATTAATCAGTTGCCCCAGTTTCGATATTTTTACGATTAAACAATTCAATGGTCTTGATCAATTATTGTAATCTAACGGCTAAAAATTAGGTTGCATATGGTGTGCAACCTTAAGGGGGTTGCACACTTAAACAGCACCCAAATATTTATTGCACAAAAATATCTTAAAGTTAAACAATTTATCCAAATTAAATCAAAACTAAAAATATTAAATACAATAAACCCTAATTACTTGATTAGGGTTTCATCTCTACCTTAAGAAGAAAATATAACACCCATATAACTACCACACTCTAATATATACAAATTATACTCTCTCACTTTCTCTTTCTTTCTTTGTTTTCTTTCTTTCTCTCTTTCAGCCGAAGCCCTCTACTTGCTCTCCTTCTTCATTCCTCTTCTTTTTTTAGGAGGATTTGGTCAAAAACCACTCATAATAAAATTTTAATACATTAAGGGCAAGTACAAGAAAATTTTCTTAAAAAGTCCAACAAATATCACTATTATCAAAATATTAAACTTTAAAATAATATAACTTTTGATATGGATGTCGATTTTTAATAAAATTCATATTTTTAGAATTCTCTCGTCAAGATCTATCAAATAAGATCCATGTTGATTATGAAATTTTTTTAAAGGAATTATTACCATTGAAATTGATATAAACATAATACGTTACTCTATTTGACAGTAACATGTTACTCTATTTGTCCATTACTCTATTTGATAGTAACATGATACTCTGTCTCACAGTAACATGTTACTCTGGCAATATTGTCTAAGAAAAAAAATTATTTTACTTTGTCCTTATTCAATTATATGTTTTCTCCTTAGAGGGTTTATGAAGAAAAATAAATTGGGTTGTCATTTTCACCAAATAAGGGTTCAACAGAGGAGTTTTGAAATTTCTCCTTTTTTATAGAAGAAAACTTGCAAATAAAAAAAATAAATAAAACAAACATCTATATAATAAAGTAGAAGGGTTTTTGAAAATGTGTCAAAATGTCTTAGAGATACATTTTGTTTCAATGGTTGAGATTAATTTCCAAATTCATTAAGGGTCAAGATTTCTTTAATTCTCACTCACCCACATTCTTTTCCCCCCTTTTTGTTCACTCATGCGATCTCTGTCTCTCTCTCTCTTGCCCACCTTCTTTCCTCTGTCCTTTTTATTTTTTATTTTCCCCCCATTTTTATTTTCCTTCCTATTTTTCTATTTTTTTTATTTTTCTCTTTTTTACTCACTTATTTTATTTACATCGTATCAGATATGAATATACACTAGTAGTAATATAAATAATAAAATATTATGTATATATATATAATTGATGGGTGTGATGGTTAACCACCAACCAACACCGCGTTTCTTTCATCTTCTTTTATTTTTCTTTCTTATCTTTACCTTTTCAGCTGCCCTCCTATTTATTTGTTTTGTTTTGTTTTTGTTAGACTTATTTATTTTGATGATTTATTTAATTATGTTTTAATTTATTTGAAAGAGAAAAATAGAATCTAAAATTTATTTTGATGATTTATTTAATTATGTTTTAATTTATTTAAAAGAGAAAAATAGAATCAAAATTTATTTTGTCTCATTATTTCTCACCTAAACTTTTATCCTAAATATTGTTTAAATGTATTTAATATTTGCTTAAATCAGGAGTTCATTTCAACCCAAAAATAATGCCCAAACCAGAGGTTCAAACAGCTCAAAACAAAGGTTCAAACAGCCCAGCACAGTAGCAGACCAAAAGGTTCAAACAGCCCAGCACAGCAACAGGCCAAAAGGTTCAAGTGAAAAATATTCAAATGAATACAACGGCTATAAATGGCTATAAACGGCTATAAATTTAAATGAATACAATGGCTATAAACGGCTATAAGTTTCATTATATATACCAAAGCCTCTAATGTAAACAAGTTACAAAAAAAATCAGAAAATATTCTTTGATCTATAATCACTCACATCTATTCTCTGAAAAATTCTCTGAGAAGTGTTCTTCAATTTTTGTTTACATCCTCTTTCAGAAATTATACACTGAGACGTATAGCTTTAAACCTATCTTTCCTATTTGAGGTTTACAGAAAAATCAAAGCATCATTTTTATATCTATCTTTGAGAGATAATTCTTGTGGCTTTCTGTGAGTAAAAACACCTTCTTTTTAACCTTGTAAGAGTGTAGTACACTCAGTGTTCTTCATTTAGAAAGTTTGTGTAAAATCTGTCGAGGATTGCTCCATTTGTGAAAAGGTTGCTAGCACCCTGTGAAGTTAGAGTATAGCGGAAAATCTCAAGTGAAACTTGAGGAATGGACATAGGCTGAGTTGAAGCTGAACTACTATAAATTTGTTTCTCTCTCTCTCTTTTCTCTTTATTTTATTTAAATTGCCATAACTATATTTCACATTTTCACTGTGCTAAAATCATTAACTGACGTAGTTGTTAGAACATTTGTTTTCATTATTTTTATTTCATTAACTATATTTATCTATTGTGCTAGTCATAATTCTTATTAGGGTATTATTATTTTTATTTGTAAAAACTTAATTCACCCCCCCTCTTAGGTTGTCTTTTGGGTAACAATTGGTATCAGAGCCTAGACTCTTGTTTTAAATTTAACCATCTGGGAGTTTCGATCCATGGCAACCTTAGCTGAAGGACAAGCCACAAATAGGCCACCATTGTTTGACGGAAACAACTATAGTCATTGGAAGGATAAGATGACCCTATACCTACAAGTCATTGATTATGCCATATGGATTATTGTCACCAGAGGTCCAAAAATTCCTACCAAATTAGTAGACAATATTAGTGTACCTAAAACTGAAGATGAATGTGATGAGAGGGATCATAAATTATTACAAGCCAATGCTAAAGCCAAACTCACCTTTGTTTGTGGATTAGACTCTAAGGAGTATAATAGAATTTCAAGTTGTGATTCGGCAAAAAAAAATTGGGACAAACTTGAGGTAATGTATGAAGGTACAAACCAAGTGAAGGAATCTCGTATTGATATGCTTGTTCATAATTATGAATTGTTTAAAATGAACTCTGATGAATCTATTTCCAGTGTGTTTACTAGATTTACTGAAATTGTAAACTCTTTGAAATCTCTTGGCAAAACTTATACTAACAGTGAGTTGGTAAGAAAAATTCTTAGGTGTTTACCAAAGAATTGGGAAGCAAAGGCCATGGCCATTATAGAAGCCAAAAATCTCTCCACACTTGGATTGGATAAGCTTATGGGTTCCCTTATGACTCATGAGATCACCATGAAAGGACATGAGGATGTTGAAAACAAAAAGAAAAGTGGGATTGCATTCAAAGCCGCATCAAATGAAGAAGAACATGAAAACTCCAGTGAGGATGAAAGCTATGCCATGTTTAGTAGAAATCTCAAAAAGCACTTCAAGAAAAACAATTATGGAGGAAGAAGACCTTTCAAGAAAGAGTACAACAAAGATAACAAGAAAGAGCCTATTATTTGCTATGAGTGCAAAAATCCTGGACATATGAAGATGGATTGTCCAAAATTGAAGAATCATGGAAAAGACTACAAAAGAAACAAAAAGGACATGGTAGCAGCTTGGGGAGAAAGTGAAGATGAAAGCTCAAGTGATGAAATTGAAAATGAAGTAGCCAACTTATGTCTCATGTGTCACGCCCCCATTTTCTTGCCCAAATGGTAATACAATGATCATGACTCTTTAAAGTAAAACTGATCATAAATCCTCATACTTGCATTATATGATGTAAATAGTCTTCATGTAAGAATACAATTAATTCAACAATAATTAATTAAACAACAAATACCCCCAAGGGTTTACAAGTTTCCAAGGCTTGAGCCTGGTTACACAAAACGGTTATTCAAACCCATACATATAAAGCCCTTGGCTTACAATCGGAGTCATAGCAAAGGAGCACATTATGCTCTCTGCACACACTTCCACGCCTTTAGTTAGGCAGAATCACCACATCTTTTCCTGCACAAAAATCTCGTAGGGTGAGCATAAAGCCTAGTAGAGAAATCTTAACAAAGTATATACATTTTACACAAGTTTCATGAGATGGAATGCTTATGCCATGCCATGCCTTTTTGAAAGTAAAACACACCTTCATCTTTTGAAAACCAACATGCTCAATGATGTCATGCCATTTCAACTGCTCAATAGTTATCCAATTTTATTCGAGGGACGGTAAATACAACTCTAGTAATCCCTAGGTCAGTGTCTGCAAGTAGACTATACAAGTACTACCAATTTGTCATTTTTACCAGTATCAACTGGAGGGCTCAATACCCATAATCTGTCATTTTTACCAGTATTAACTGGAAGGCTCGACACCTATTCTCTACACTACCTTTCAAGACTTACCACTGTATTTACCCCCAAAATCATTTCATGAAAACTTGTGTCTTAACATTTCTTTCTCAATGCGAGTTTCAAATCAACTTTCAAAGCTTAATGTAATCAAATGAATTAATATGTCAATGCAACAATAATCAATACAATGCAACAATTCTTCCATTTCCAATTCTTCCACACAATGCTACCATTGTGATCAAAATTCCCATTTCTCCTTTCCATGCAATTTCACAAGATGAATAAATATACATTTATTTCAATTCATCCCAGGGATAACATAATTCCTGCATTTCAAACATTTCCGACAATTTAGTCATTTCAAGACTATATCAATACTTTCAAATAACAATTTCCAAAACTTCAACAATTATCTTATTCCATGGAAAACCATCATTTATATGTAATAAATAAACAATTTCCAACCATCATTTATTTTGGCACACAAAATAAATATAACAACATATTTCAAAGATTTTCAACATCTTTCTTAAAAACTCCCAATTTCTAGGTTTTCTCACCAAAACCATTCATCTTCAAATATTTAAGAAGATCTCACCAAAAAATCTTTCTTTCATCAACATGGTTCAAAAACCCCCAATTTCTAATTTTAAGAAACTAAACCCACTTTCAAAAATTACTCATCTTCTTGAATCAACTACCCATTTTCAAAGCAAATCAAAGGATGATTTCAAAATTATCTAGATCTTGCAAAAACATATATATAACTCAAAAAAAATCCCTACCTCAATGTTTGATGAAAAAAGAGTTGAAATCCCAAAAATCAACGACGATGAAACTCAATCTCCACCGCACACAATGTAGCTCTCGTCTAGTCAACCAACTTTGATTGAGAACTTAGATCTAAATCCCAATAGATTGAGAGAAATCAAAGATCTTGTGATGTTTTTGGTAGGAAATCTAGAGAGAAGGAAGAGGAAATGTTTTTAGAGAGAGAGAGATATACAAAAAGTGGCATTCAATCAGCTCAAAAAGAGAAAAAAAGGAGAATTTTCGGATCCACCTAACTCTCGCACGTGCGGAGCCCCTTCCCGCACGTGCGGAGCGTGCCTCCCGCACGTGCAGCCTTCAACGCCGCATGTGTGGCCCCTTCCACGCACCTCACTTCCGCACGGGCAATTATAGTAGTGTGCAAGCAGTCCATGCTCTGAAATCCGCACGTGCGGCTTCACCTCCCGCACGTGCGACCCTAGTCCTCAGCCCGAGAATGTCTCAACTCAACCTCCGATTCCCCAAACTCGACCTCACACCCTCCGGGAAGTGTGAAACTTGACACGGAAGCAAACAAGGACAAGGATTTTGAGAACAAATTCTAAACACCACCAACTCCAACGAACAACATGGCTCCAAGTGAAACTCGTCACTCTAACAAGGTAAGTCCAAAGGTAAACCAAAGGAATAAGAAGCACACAACAAAACCGGTCGTCACAACCATGGCTCTTGAAGATGAAGACTCTACTCAAGATGAGGTAACGACTCTTTATGAAGAACTTGAAAGTACATTCCATGAACTACAAGATCAATTTAGAAAAGTTTGTACCAAAAATAATGTGTTAAAGAAATTTGTTGCATCTTTATCTATTAATGTAGAAGAATTAAAGAAAGAAAAAATTATTTTGAAAAATGATTTTGATACTATCTCTAATAAGAAAACTACTTTAAAAAACAATATTGATGATTTAACAAAAACACTTGAAAATTTTGTAAAAGGTAGAAATAATCTCAATATGCTTCTTGGAAATCAAAGATATATTTTCGATAAAGCGGGTATTGGATATGACCTTATTAAAAAATAAAAGAATCTCAATACAATTTTTGAAAAGGCATCTCTCATGACTCACCCTCATATTACTTGTTATTATTGTCGAAAGAAAGGCCATTATATATCTTCTTGTCCATTCAAAAATAATATAAACATGGGAATTAAAAAGATTTGGATTGTTAAGGGATCTAACAAAACTAACCAAGAAGGACCCAAGAAACTATGGGTACCAAAAACCAACACTTGATTGTCATCTTGTAGGTTTGCTTTAAGTCCAAAGCTAAAGAAGGGAAGTGGTACCTTGATAGTGGATGTTCTAGACACATGACCAGAGATAAATCCTTCTTTACTACACTGTCATCCAAAGATGGAGGTTTTGTTACTTTTGGAGACAACAAGAAAGGAAAAATCATCGATATTGGTAGCATCGGTATTTCTCCTAACCCTTCTATTGAAAATGTTTTACTTATTGATAGACTTAAGCATAACCTACTTAGTATTAGTCAATTATGTGATAAAGGTAATCGAGTTATTTTTGATAAATCACATTGTACAATTGAAAGCACAAATGATCATAATGCTTTATTCGTTGGTAATCGCCATAATAATGTTTATGTTTTGCATCTTAAGGATCTCTATGCTAGTGATGTTAAATGTTTATATGTTAATAATGAAAATAGTTGGTTATGGCATAGAAGACTTGGTCATGCTCATATGGATTTAATTGCTAAACTTTTGAGAAAGGATTTGGTCATTGGACTTCCAAAAATTAAATTTGAAAAAGGTCATGTTTGTAGTGCTTGTCAACAAGGAACACAAACTAAAACATCATTTAAATCAAAATCTCATATTTCCAAAACTAGACCTTTACAACTATTGCATATGGATTTATTTGGTCCCTGAAGGATATCTAGTCTAGGTGGTAAACATTATTGTCTTGTTATTGTTGATGATTATTCAAGATTTATATGGGTTATGTTTTTAGCACACAAAGATGAAACCTTTTCTTCTTTCACAAAGCTCTGTCGTAGAATTCAAAATGAAAAAGGCTTTCTTATTACTAATATTTGAACTACCATGGTAAAGAACTTGAAAATGAGAAATTTGAATTGTTTTGTGATGAGCATGGTATTGGACATAATTTTTTGACACTTAGAACCCCTCAACAAAATGGTGTAGTAGAAAGGAAGAATAGAACTTTAGAAGAGATGAGTAGAACAATACTTTGCGAAAATAATCTTCATAAATATTTTTAGGCCGAAGCTGTTCACACCGCATGCTATATTTTAAATCGTGCATTAATTAGACCTATTCTCAAAAAGGCTCTTTATGAACTTTGGCATGATAGAAGGCCCAACATTAATCACTTGCATGTTTTTTGTTGTAAATGTTTTGTGCATAATAATGGTAAAGATAACTTAGGTAAATTTGATTCAAAATCTGATGAAGCAATTTTTCTTGGCTATTCCTTAACTAGCAAAGCTTATCGTGTTTTTAATAAAAGAACTCTTGTTGTAGAAGAATCTATACATATGGCATTTGATGAAACTAACATCTCTGCTCAAAAGCAAATTGTTAGTGATAATATAGATTTGGAACCAAATGTGGAAGATTCAAGTATCTAAAAAGAAGAGAACCAACCATGTAAGTTGAACAAAGAGATTGAACAACCTATTCTCTCACCTCAAGAAGAAGGAAGAAACAATGATGATTTGCTAAGAGAATAGAAGTTTGTTCATAATCACCCTAAGGATTTAATCCTAGGTGACTCTACAAAAGGTATTGAAACTCACTCTTCACTTAGAAACATTTGTAGTAACTTGACTTTTCTCTCACAGATTGAGCCTAAAAACTTTCAAGAAGCCAAATTCGATGAACATTGGATGATAGCTATGCATGAAGAGCTTAACCAATTTGAGAGAAACAAAGTGTGAGAACTTGTGCCAAAACCTAAAGATCATACCATTATCGGTACCAAATGGATCTTTCGAAACAAGCTTGATGAATCCGGCACAATTATAAGAAACAAGGCTAGACTTGTTGCACAAAGATACAATTAAGAAGAAGGTATTGATTTCGATGAAACCTTTGCTCCGGTTGCTAGATTAGAAGCCATTCACATGTTACTTGCATTTGCATGTTTTAGAGATTTCAAACTTTATCAAATGGATGTAAAAAGTGTCTTTCTTAATGGTTTTATAAATGAGGAAGTTTATGTTAAACAACCCCCAGGTTTTGAAGATCATGCTTTTCCAAATCATGTTTTTAAACTATCAAAAGCTTTATGTGGTTTGAAACAAACACCTCGTGCATAATATGAACGATTAAGTAAATTTTTGATTGAAAATAATTTTTCTAGAGAAACGATTGACACAACACTTTTTTGTTAAAACTAAAAATGATGATTTCCTTATTGTGCAAATATATGTGGATGACATTATATTTGGTGCTACTAATGAAACCTTGTGTAAGGAATTTGCTAAGTGTATGCAAGGTGAGTTTGAGATAAGCATGATGGAGGAGCTAAATTATTTCCTTGGGCTTTAAATTAAACAATGTAAGGAAGGAATTTTTATCAACCAAGCTAAGTACACAAAAGAACTACTCAAAAGGTTTAGTACGTATGACTCAAAAATAGCTGGAACACCTATGAGCGCATCCATTAAGCTAGACAAGGATGAAAAAGCTAAATCCATTGATCAAACAAAATATCAAGGCATGATCGTCTCACTTCTTTATTTAACTGCAAGTAGACCCGATATTATGTTTAGTGTTTGTATGTGTGCTAGATATCAATCAAATCCTAAGGAATCACATCTCAGTGCTGTTAAAAGAATTTTTAGATATCTTGTTGGCACTCAAAATTTGGGACTATTTTATCCTAGAGGTGTTGCATTTGATTTAATTAGTTACTCGGATGCCGACTTTGCCGAATGCAAATTTGATAGAAAAAGCACCAGTGGCACTTGTCACTTTCTTGGCAACTCATTAGTATCTTGGTTTAGCAAAAAACAAAATTTTGTTGCTTTATCAATGGCCGAAGCTGAATATCTAGCTTCTGAAAGTTGTTGTGCCCAAATACTTTAGATGAAACAACAATTGAAAGATTTTGATTTGCATTATGATCATATCCCTATTAAATATGATAATACTAATGCCATCAATTTAAGCAAAAATTCGATTCAACACTCACGAACAAAACATATTGAAATTTGACATCATTTTTTAAGAGATCATATTCAAAAAAGAGATATTGTACTTGAATTTGTAAACACCGACAAGCAATTGGCGGATATTTTCACAAATCCCCTCAGCGAGGATTGCTTCAATTTTATTCGTAGCAAGCTTGGAATGTCGATTTCTACTTAAAAAGTTTTGTTATGACTGTGAAACTTGAATTTTTGTTAAAATGATATATGTGTATTGCTACATCGATATGGAAACATTTATATCAGTTAAATGCTCTCAAGTCCTTTATACATTTATTCTCCTTAACAGTTTGCTATTCTTAACTGTGTACTTTTTTTTTTCTTGGTTCTGCATCTTGAGGTAAAATTAACTTTGCATATCTTTGATTTATAATCACTCACATCTATTCTTTGAAAAATTCTCTGAGAAGTGTTCTTCAATTTTTGTTTACATCATCTTTCAGAAATTATACAATAAGACGTATAGGTTGCATTATCATTCTACCAACACCAACGTCCCATTAAGTTTAATTTCTGCTGGTATTATTTTATTTTAATTTATTTTATTTTTTTATTTTGCTATTAAGCTTAATTTCTTTTATTTTTATTTTTTTTCTCATTATTATTTTTTGTTTGGGCTTAATTTTCTTTTTTTTCTGCTTTTTAATTTCATTTTTCAATACTTAAACATAAAAACAAAAACAAATTAAAATACAAATATTTACATAAATAAAAAAATTTTAAAAACACCCTTCATTTTCTTTTCTTTTTTATGATCATACGCCGATCAAAATAAACATATTTACATTTAAAAAAAAAAAAAAAAAAACCCTTTATTTTTTTTTGTCATACACTGATCTTACTTCCCCGCCTCTTCTATCATTTTCTTCCTCTTTTTATCACCTTGGGAGGCCCTTGAAAGCCCTGCCCCCGTGTTTTCATCAAAAGCGACGACTCCCCACTGACTATCAAAGACCACAAATGACGTTGCTCCAAATCGAGCCATGGAGGTGGTCTTCCGTTTAAGCTCTTTATTTTCGGCCTTCAGTGCACAAATCTCTGCTCGCGCATCCTTGTACATGCGCTGGAGCAGAGAGAGTTGGGCGTTGACTTGGTGGAGCTCACTCGTTCTGTTTTGCAGTCGATGAGCCAATTTTGTGACTACAATCACCGTCTCCATACAGGACGTCAGTGTGAAATGATTGGCTTCAATGTCTGATTGAGCTACCATTATTTGCTCAATCGACATCATAGGAAGGTTGGGAAGAGTATGAGCCGGGGCACTCGGCCCAACAGCGCTTATGGGATCATTCAGGTCCGGAAAGAGAGTAAGGGGACGGGACGAGGCCATGAAGTAGAAGAGAGAGATGTAATCGACAGGAGGGTCATTTTTGGCAGCCTTTCTACTCCGTTTAGTCTCTCTGTTCTATCTCTCTTGCGTAGAAGAAGAAAGAGATGGAAGCGAATGAGAAAGAAGAAGGAGAAGAGCGTGATTAAGAAAAACATGGAGGAGAAGAAGACAAGAGAGAGAGAGAGCCAAGGCCGTTGATTGACCCATCTCGCTTTTGTCGGTTGGCTGGCGCAAAAGTGAGGATTCGTATCCGGCGTGATTTTCGACGGAACAAAGAGAGGCGCGCAAATCGTATATATATGTATATATATGTTTTGAATTGTATAGATGCCATTTATCACTATCATTTTCCTCCTCCTCCTCCTCCTCCTCCTCCAGATTCTGACCCAGGATTTCTTTTTGATAATGTCACAGGGGGAGAAATTATATGATGTTATGTATTATGGTATTATTTTGCAATGATATTATGTATTATGGTATTATTTTGTTATGATGTTATGTATTATGGTATTATTTTCAAATTATGGTATTATTTGAAAACTAATCTGATGATTATGTATTTATAGTTTGATATCTTATTCACATATCATGTCTGTTACCCAAAAGACAACCTAAGAGGGGGGTGAATTGGGTTTTTACAATTAAAATTAATAATACACTAATAAAAATTATGACTAGCATAATAGATAAATATAATTAATGAAATAAAAATAATTAAAACAAGTGTCTTAACAATTATGTCAATTAATGATTTTAGCACAGTAAAAATGTGAAATATAGCTATAGCAATTTAAAATAAAATAAAGAGATAAGGGAGAGAGAGGCAAACAAATTTATAGTGGTTCGGCTTCAACTCGGCATACGTCCACTCCTCAAGCTTCACTTGAGATTTTTCACTATCTTCTAGCTTCACAGGGGTGCTAGCAACCTCTTTACAAATGGAGCAATCCTCCACGGATTTTACACAGACTTCACAAGTCCAAACCCTTGCAAATCTTAGGTAATTCACAATCACCCTCAAGATTTCAAGAACACGGTGTTTGCAACACTTTTACAAGATGAAATGGTATTTTTGCTTTCAAAGAAAGCTTACAATAAATATCTCTCAAAGATATATATATAAAATGAAGCTTTGATTTTTCTATAAATCTCACACAGGAAAGATGGGCTTAAAGCTATAAGGCTCAATGTATAATTTCTGAGAATAAATGTGAGTGATTATAGATCAAAGAATATTTTTAGATTTTTGTAACTTGTTTACATTAGAGGATTTGGTATATATAATGAAAATTATAGTCGTTGTAGTCATTTGAATTTATAGCCGTTGTACTTCCATCATTACCAATTTGAATATCTTCCACTCCATCATTACAAATTTGAATATCTTCCACTTTTTTTCTCTTTCAAATAAATTTTGATTCTATTTTTCTCTTTCAAATAAATTTTGATTCTATTTTTCTCTTTCAAATAAATTTTGATTCTATTTTTCTCTTTCAAATAAATTTTGATTCTATTTTTCTCTTTCAAATAAATTTTGATTCTATTTTTCTCTTTCAAATAAATTTTGATTCTATTTTTCTCTTTCAAATAAATTTTGATTCTATTTTTCTCTTTCAAATAAATTTTGATTCTATTTTTCTCTTTCAAATAAATTTTGATTCTATTTTTCTTTTTCAAATAAATCATCAAAATAAATTTTGATTAAAATATAATTAAATAAATCATCAAAATAAATTTTGGATTCTATTTTTCTCTTTCAAATAAATTCAAACATAATTAAATAAATCATCAAAATAAATAAGTCTAACAATCTCCCCTTTTTTTATGATGGCACACAATGATGTTTTGATTTGATTTGAGAGTAAGAAAGGCTCCCCCTCAAGTCATGCTCCCTGAATTCATTTCTAAATACATAGGTTAGCACATGTATAATAAACAAGCTTTAATCAACAACATGATATAAGATTTAAGATATTAAGATATCAAACTATAAATACATAACATCATATAATTTCTCCCCCTGTGACATTAACAAAAGGAAATTATGGCTCAGAATCTGGAGGAGGAGGAGGAGGAGGAGGAGGAAAATGATAGTGATAAATGGCATCAAAAACAGATAATCAAAATATATATATGTTTGATTTGCGCGCCTCTCTCATGCCTATCGAAAATCGCGTCTCTCTTTTTCCTTCGATAAACGCGTTGGACACGTGGCCTCGCTTTTGCATCAACCGACCGACAAAAGCGAGACGAGTCAATCAACTGCCTCGGCTCTCTCTCCCTCTTGTCTTCTTCTCCTTCGTCTTCTTCTTACGCTCTCTCTTCGCCTTCTTCTTAATCACACACTCTTCTATTTTCTGCTTCATCATTCGCTTCTATCTCGTCTTTACCACTCTCGTCTCTTTTATTTCTCTGCAACTCATTTTTTTTACACCTTGCACCTCGAAACCATGGCTTCCTCATCCCGCCCCCTCGCTCTATTTCTGGACCTGAACGATCCCATAAGCTCTGCTCGACCGAGTGCCCCTACTCCTACTCTTCCTGTCATTCCTCTGCCTAACCTTCCTATGATGTCAATTGAGCAAATCATGGCAGCTCAATCAAACATTGAAGCCAATCATTTCACACTGACGTTCTGTATGGAGACGGTGACTGCAGTCACAAAATTGGCTTATCGATTGCAGAACAAGACGAGTAAGCTCCATCAGGTCAACGCCCAACTCTCTTTGCTTCAACGCATGTACAAGGATGCACGAGCAGAAATAGGCGCACTGAAGGCAGAAAATAAAGAGCTTAAACGGAAAATCACCTCCATGGTCTGATTTGGAGCAACGTCGTTCTTGGCCTTTGATAGTTAGCGGGAAGTCGTCGCTCTCGACGAAAGCATAAGGGCAGGGGCATCAAGGGTCGCCCAAGGTGATAAAAAGAAGAAGAAAACGGTAGAAGAGGCGAGTAAGTGAGGTCGGCGTATGGCCGGGAAAAAAATGAAGGGTTGTTTTTTTTAATGTAAATATTTGTACTTTGATTTATTTTTGTTTTTATATTTAAGTACTGAAAATGAAATTAAAAAGTAGAAAAAAAAAAGAAAATGAAGGGTGTTTTTTTTTTATGTAAATAGTTGTATTTTGATTTGTTTTTGTTTTTATGTTTAAGTACTGAAAAATGAAATTAAAAAGCATAAAAAAATAAGAAAATTAAGCCCAAACAAAAAATAATAATAAAAAAAATAAAAATAAAAGAAATAAAGCCTAATAGCAAAATAAAAAAATAAAAATAAAGTAGAATAAAATAAAATAATACCAGCAAAAATTAAACTTAATGGGACGTTGGTGTTGCTGGAATGGTAATGCAATAAAATACCATAAGGGTTTAAAAAAATCAATATATGCAAAGTTAAGTTTACCTCAAGATGCAGAATCCAAAAAAAATTACACAATTTAAAACTAATCAAGTTTAAATTCTTCCCCTTGTTTCATTTAGCAAAATCAATAGAAGGTATGAACAATGAAAGCTCATAACTGAAATATTCTTCTCAATAATATCAAATAGGATGCCAAATATTACTAATAAGGATGCCAAAATGATACCAACATGCAATCTACTAAGGATACCAATATGCAATCTAGAAGATTTAACAATCATAGCTCAAGTATTATGTAGAATACCAAATATTGCTCATAATAGGTTAAACACAATATAATCTCATGGAGCTAATGTAAATCTAAAAAATGAAGCATGTTCAAGGTATAGCAATCCATATGCCAAGAAAAATCATGAATTTCAATATATAGCACACATTTTAAGCATAGGCATGATTTTTAGGCAAGAGCATCATCAAAGAGTATATATTGCAAATCATATGAAGCATAATCAATCTTTTTCATATCAAAGTAATAACAGTATTAGCTCAAAGGAAATAAGATAGAATTTTTACCTCAAAAGCTTAAGAGAGTATATGAGGCATACGTTATGTTCAAGAGATGGAAGCTTTTCAATCTTCAATTTTCTTTCATGAGGAGTTCATCTCAAAAGGGTTTAACAAGTATGTTAGCAAAATGATTTCTCCCCTTAAGTTGGTGCTACCCTTTTCAAATGTGATTTCTGTAAATATAGCATTCATAGAACAAACACTATTACTCAATAAAAATACAATACAAATCACTTCTTATCACAAACTCAAAAAGTGAAAAATAATTCAATGATCAAACAAGAGTTTGGAATGCTATTTTTCAGAATTTTCAAGTTGTAACACATAGCATAATATGCATAAGAAAATAGTGTTATGTTCTTTATTTTATTAAAAAACGATGCAACAATCTCATTTAATCACATAACATTATCAAGAGGCATTTTCATCAATTCAATCCATATACTCAAGTGTGATAAAACAATTTACTTAATGTGGAACACAACATGAATGTTATAAATAATTAATTCAACAATTTATCAATCAAAAGCATTTTATGAGATGTATGCCAATATAATCCACATTCAAAAGATATTCAATAAGATAGATGCAATGTCTCTACAAACGTATGATACTTCTTTTCATTTAGACATTGATGATGGATCATAATCAACGAATTTTATAACTCATTCAAATATTCCAATGTAAAGCATATAAGCATGAAATTTTCATATTGAGCATATTCTTGAGATCATAAATGTACAATTCAAAATATAGATAGTATACATCTCAAAAGCATGCTATGACATCAAAATTGATTCTACAAAGATATGACTCAAAAAGGAATTAACATATTAGTAATAAGAAAGCTTTTTTCATTTTGAATTCTACGACAGAGTTTTGTGAAAGAAGAAAAGGTTTCACCTTTATGTGCTAAAAACATAACCCATGTAAATCTTAAATAATCATCAACTATAACAAGACAATAATGTTTACCACCTAGACTAGATGTCCTTGAGGGACGAAATAAATCCATATGCAATAGTTGTAAAGGTCTAGTTGTGAAAATATGAGATTTTGATTTAAACGATGTTTTAGTTTGTTTTCCTTGTTGACAAGTACTACAAAGATGATCTTTTTCAAATTTAATTTTTGGAAGTTCAATGACCAAATCATTTCTCAAAAGTTTAGCAATTAAATTCATATGAGCATGACCAAATCTTATATGCCATAACCAACTATTTTCATTATTAACATATAAACATTTAACATCACTAGCATAGAGATCATTAAGATGAAAAACATAAACATTATCATGGTGATTACCAACGAATAAAGCTTTATGATCATTTGTGCTTTCAATTGTGCAATGTGATTTATCAAAAATAACTCGATCACCTTTAACACATAATTGACTAATACTAAGTAGGTTATGCTTAAGTCCATCAACAAGTAAAACATTTTCAATAGAAGGGTTAGGAGAAATACCGATGCTACCAATACCGATGATTTTTCCTTTCTTATTGTCTCCAAAAATAACAAAGCCTCCATCTTTGGATGACAGTGTAGTAAAGAAGGATTTATCTCCGGTCATGTGTCTGGAACATCCACTATCAAGATACTACTTCCCTTCTTTAGCTTTGGACTTAAGGCAAACCTACAAGATGACAATCAAGTGTTAGTTTTTGGAACCCATAATTTCTTGGGTCCTTCTTGATTAGTTCTATTAGATCCCTTAATAATCCAAATCTTTTTAATTCCTATGTTCATATTCTTTTTGAATGGACAAGAAAATATATAATGGCCTTTCTTTCTACAATAATGGCAAGTAATATGAGGGTATGTCATGAGAGGTGCCTTTTCAAAAATTGTATTGAGATTCTTTTGTTTCTTAATAGGGTCATATCCAATACCCGCTTTATCAAAAACTGTAGACACCCTATTTTTGACCGACCTTAAGACTCAGGCATCATCGATTGAGTGCTCGGTGATTGCGTATGTTGTGCTCGTTCTGAGGTTACGGAGTCTCGGCTGAGAGCCTTGCCTCCGGACTTCGGGACTCTTTTGTGCTTTGCCTCGGTTTGCGAATCAAGTTCTGTTTTCTCTTCCTGGAGGGAGGGAGAGGTCTCGCAAACCATCTCTCAGTGACCATAGGCTACTCTTCGTGGTCGTAGGCCACTTTTTCCGTTTGGAGACCAGTTTCCGGTTTTCGGAGCCGTCGGCCGTGAACCTCGGTTCGGGACTGCTTAACTTTCTCTGTTTGCTCCGGTTTTTGGCACACACCTTGCTTCCTCTCTCTAGAGGGACACTGTGGCCCAGGAGACCACCTTTGTGGTTGCATGCCACTTTCGATGCTTAACGGCCTGTTTTCGGGGCACCCGGCTGCTCGTTTTGACTCCCGAACCCTCGTTTTGCATCCGTCTTGGTTCATTTTTGGCATGAACCCTATTTTCATTGTTTGGAAGGTGGTACAAGGGTGGGAGACCACCTTCTCTTCTTGGAGACCACTTTTCCCTGCTAGCCGGTTTTTCTTGTCAGGTAGCTGGTCTCTTTGACTTTTGAGCCACAATTGCTGGTCTCCCACCACACCACTAGCTTGCATTCAGTTGGGAGACCACCCTAGGAGGCTACTGACCAGCTTTTGAGACTTGACCCTTTTGAACCTGGTCGGCCGACCAGGGCAAGTGGTCGGCCGACCACCTGAACTAGTCGGCCTACTCCCCCCTGTCTTGTCTCTGTGAGTTGTTGCCAACTGTGCCGGTTGGAAGGCATAGAATTGATCCTCCATACACGTGTATGAAGGATCTTCAAACTTGTTTTTTAGCTTCTTAGAGAAGCTTTGAACCCCTTTGGCTATAAAAGGGACTTTCTCCCTTATTAGCAAAGGTTCAGAAAATTGGTTAAGGCATACATACATCTATCTCTCTATATCTCTCTATTTTGTGTTAAAAAGTCCCTTGTTCTTGGCCTATTGCATACCACCTCACAGCCTAACCCCTCCACCATCACTCTAAACATCTTAGAGGCCATTTTCATAGGTTGAAGGTTTGCTGTTTTGGTCCAGAAGCTGCTGGAGTTCTTGGCTACAAGGGTAACACACCTTTTCCCCCTTTTAGCTTTATTTTGCTTCATATCTTAGCTATATTTGCAAGCATATTTGGGTTTTGTCATAAACTGAAAAAAGTCTTATTTTAAGGTCCTTAACATGTTTGTTTAAGATCATTTTTCTGTTGGGGGTCATCTACCTCCTTGCATGCTTCATTTTACTTTGTTTTGAGCCATGCCTTTGGGCCTTTGCATTGACCTTTGTTTGGCCTTCTAGTCACTGAAATCCAGTGGATTTTTAGTGGCTAGAATGCTATTTTGAGTGCCAAAATCAGAAAGGGATGACCCTCTCACCCCTTGTCTTGTTTACTAGCATATTTGGCCTAACAAAGGAACCCTTATTTGCATGCTTCCAAGCCATGTGTCAGGCCATTTTTGGTGGGTTTTAGGACCTACATAGGCTCTGTCCAGAGCCCATTTTTCCATTTTGGGTGTCCATCTTGCATGTGTAGAACAACCCTCTTTATAGCCTATCAAAGGAGCCTATCATTCTTGCATGTATAGACCATGTTTCAGTAGGTTTTTGGGCTTTATTTGGCATATCATACCTCTGAATTTTTCTGGTTTGATGGCCTCTTGATTGCCTCATATGCTTGTAGTGCAAATCCTCTTTACTAGCTTACATTGCATACTATTTTGGCCTTTGATTCTAGCACTTTTTTGGCCATGCCTTAAACTGATTTTGTGCATGTTTTGGACTGTCTTAGCTCTATTTTTATGCCTTATGGTCGAATGATGCTTGCTATGCATGGTTGTAGTTCAATACCCTTGCCTAGCTTTGAGTTTTGAAGCCTATTGCATGCTTATGTTGAAGTGTTTCCATGTTTTGGGGCCATTGTGCATCATATTTTAGAGCTTACATGTATGTCATATTCCCATGTTTTCCACTCTTTAAATGCGTTTGAGAGTCGTGCTTGTATGCTTCGTTTTTGGACCATTTCATGAGCTTCATTTCCGTGCCTTTCGAGCCATCATTTTAAACCATTTTCCCACTATCTTGGACCTGCCTAGGGTCTTTTTGGGATTGATTTTTCCATTTGTGCATTGCTTTATGTACCTCTAGTGTAATGCGCTTCATTAGTTTCGGTATTCGGGCCATCTAGCATGCATTGTGTGACGTGTTTACATGATTCGAGACCATCTTTCATGTCATTTCAGAGCTGAAAAATGTGTGTTTGTATGCCATATTTCATCCCTTGCCATGCTTTGATAGAGTTGCATTTGGTGCCTTAGGTTTGGTCCCTTGCATTTGTGCATATTTGCATGTGTTTTCGTTGCCTAATTTCATCATGTTTGGCCACTAATTTGAGTGTGGCTGAGGCCCATTCATTTTAGTTTAAGTCCATCTTGCATTGTGTATGCCATGTCCATGTTGTCGCATGCTTGATCGTCGCATTGTCTATGCCTTGATTATGCCTTTGTGTATGTCCATCTTCGTATGTGCATTGTATATGCCATATAGCGGCATGTGCATTGAGTATGCCATTCGTAGTTCATAGCATTGCGTATGCTAGTTGCACCTTTGCAAGTCATTCCTTGCATGTTTGCGTGTCTTAGTTGCATTTCGTTTAGGATTGCATGCTAGTTGTTGCATTGTGTTTGCATGTCATGCCATTCTAGTTGTGGCATAGTGTTTGGAGTAGGGTTTAGTCCAAACACGGGAAACGAGGGATGTTTCGTACTCAAAGTGACTAAACGTGCTTCGATTCCCAGTCGCGAACACTCTTGATTACCCATGATGGAGTTTAGGCCTCATTGTGTTCATTTGTGCATCCATTTGACATTAAGTCATGCAATTCGACTCCTCGGCCATCATGCATCGAGATGCATGATTGGTGGCACGAGGATCGAAGACTATACTCCCTAGAGCTTATGCGATGACGGGGAGAGTAGTCGTGCACACATATGTTGAAAATACTTTGCCATGCCCCTTTCTTGCTCTCTGTTGCAGCAAACTGGAAGCCAGCAGCAAAAATTGATCGGTAGTATCCCTACAGCATGGTGCAGTTTCAGCCTTCTGGAGTTTTGTACAGCGTTCTGGGACCAGTTGCGAACAGAGGCAAATCGGGGCATCGCGATGGATTTCCAGCAAGGCGACTCAAGCATGCATGCATTCCTTATCATTCAAGACCGAGCTGAGGCAGTCCATTTCATATGTTTTGCATGCTAGCTTATTTATTTTAGTTAATTTGTTAATTAACTAGGGTTGTGTAATAATTAGCTGTAATTCGTTATTCATTCGGTTGTGTATTATTTATTCGGACCCTCCGAGAGAGGGAAATGTTGTAATAAGTGTGCGTGTGTGTGATGTATGTCTTCCAACCCCACGTCTTTCTCCCCTTTATTTACCAACTTAAGATGGTTAGTTTTAGGGCACGTTTCAATTAGCATCCTTATGCTTCGCATGTTTGCATTCATTCATCTGTCTTGCATGCACCGGGCTCGGCGCATCATACCAACTGCATTGTATTTTAATTCCAAGTTGAATACATGAATCAATTGTTGCATCTCATATGCCATTTTAGCATAGTCGAGCCTATCTTAGTTGCATTTTTGCATGTGTTGCATTAGGCATTTCAGCATAGTTAGGATTCATGCATGATTTATAATTAGCTTCTTTCTTTGGCTTGGAGTACTCGATAAGTATTTATGCTTTAGCATCCTTGCATGCGTGTGAGTGACTGCCATGATAGCATGCTTACCATGAGGCTATGTGCTTATGTGATATAACTGCCTGAATGCCTGTGGGTGAAGGTTGGGTTGCTTGAATTGGAATAATTCATCGAAACCCGTGTTTTAGCCTACTTGCGAGTAGCAAACTTCAAACCATTTTCAAAATAAACGGATATGCGATGCTTTGTTCCAACTTAGGCAATCTAGTCTATACTTGTATGTTGTGTGCATCACATAGTAATTCTAGGCTAATAACAGGAATAAGAGCACATAATGTTTTCAAAACTCGATATCATGATTAGTAGAGGCCGATCTTTGATCAGGCGAGCGGGGGTGCTCACGAAGTGACCTTCCCCCATCGTACCCAAGTTCCCGAGCCGAGGCAACTTTGGTGATGACGGACACGTGGCCCTAGGCACGAGTCAGGGTTTCCTAAATTCCCCAAAAATAAAATATTTAGGTGGCGACTCTGTATCTGGCAAAGCAGTCCATGTTTGGCACTTCTTTCCAAAAATCAGTTTTTCAAAACGATTTACCGGATTTAGACTCTTTGATGATTCATCGGTCTTGCATTGCACTCCGCGAGATTAGATACAGGACCGTGACATTAAGTCCAAACTGTAGTAAGCCCCAATGAACAAAACGGGATTCCCTCTCGGGACGTTCGGGGACATCTACAGTTTCTTTGTGTATTCAAAACAAGCGGATAAGCATATATAACGAGATTATAAAATGTGCATGAAATGCAGAATACATTGCAGAGAATGTAAAAGTGAAATACGTACCTCTCATTCCTGATGAGAGAGATGAGTCTCTGGCTCCCGCAGCAACAGATCCGCAGGCGCCCGGTCATCAAAGTCAGTGAAATGGTAGAAAGTGGCCTGAGGAAGGATGTGCTCTCGAGGATGATATCTCTCGGGATCAAACGGCCGAACTCTTGGCGGCAATGACATGATGTCCGGCTCACCCTTGGCACCTGGAGGACCTCCACCATGAGAAAAATGACCCGCCATTTCAAGAAATCTACAAAAAGGAGCAAAAGGGGCAAAAATGAGCAAAATGAGCCAAAATTGGAAAAAGTCAGCAAAAGTCAACTCTCGGGAAATGAAAAAGTCAACAAAAGTCAACTCCTGAGAAAATGTTCCAAATGTCGAGACAAACTTACCTCAAGTGGTGAAAATGGAGAAAGAAGCTCCGAAATCAAATTTTAATCGGTCCAAAGTGAAGAAAACTAAAAGATTTCGCGAAACAACTTTGCGTGTGGCATGGGAAAACGTGTTTAGAGTGCAGATCTGAGAGAGAAAATGGTCTAGGAAGGAAGAGGGACTGATTTTGGCCTTGAGGTTATGAGGAATAGTGATTGGGACATGTGGATTTAAAGAAAAATTTGTAAAAAGACCAAGCTGTCCTGGATTTGGACAGGTGGTCGGCCGACCACCTTTCCTGGTAGGCCAACCACCCCCTTACACAAAACCTGGCCGGTGGCCTCCCTAGGTGGTCGGTGGCCCTCCTGGGTGGTCTCCAATGACTCTTTGTTCTCCCTGCAAATTTTGGTGGTGACCGGAGTCCCCGGCTCTCAAGAAAGTACAAGGAAAGTGCACTTCCCTCCGTGGGAACTTCAAATCCAATCTTCGAAGCGCGGCTCATTGTTGCTCACCAAAAGCAAGGTGTATCCTTTTTGAGTGCGTTGCGACCCCTCCAAGAGGTAAATTGGAGGTCGCGTTTGAGTTTCCCTCATCGAGGCTTGTTTTTCTTTGCTCGATCTTTTGTTTCAAACATGCTTTTAAAGTTGTGCTTATCCTGCATTGTTATGCACGTCACTGGCATTGTTTTTCACGTTTCATTGGCATTGTCATGCCCTCCATGCTTAACTTGCGTTGTCGCGCACGTTTCTTCTTACATTACGATGTACTTTTTTATCGGCACCATGTTTGTCTACGTTTGATATAGCGTTGAACATATGTTGCCAACCATGTTGTGCTTGTTAGGTTTCTCTCATTTACAGGCACGATATTGTATGTACGGTTCATTTGAAGCTGGTACGACCAGACGAACCGGACAGGTATTGTATCTTCTCCGTGTGAGACGTAGCGAGAATTGTAATTCTCTTACATCCTTACTGCATGAAATGTAGTTTTGCTTTGCATTCTTGCTTAAAACTGTTGCATTTATTGTGAATATTTGCTTCATTACAGCTTGCTGCTTTGCATGATCATGAGTTACGTTTAGCTTTGTGCATATCATTTGCATTTTTCCCCCTGCCTGCGGGTACGCCTGCGGGCCCATCTCTTGTTTATCTCGCCTGTTTATCTAAGTCTTCGGCATTGTCAAAAATGGGTCGTCTCTGGGCTTTGACATTCACTCCCGTCACTTATGACTTTCAAGTTCTGTCAAAGAGGGGCAACTGTAGACACCCCATTTTTGACCGACCTTAAGACTCAGACGTCATCGATTGAGCGCTCGGTGATTGCGCATGTTGTGCTCGTTCTGAGGTGACGGAGTCTCGGGTGAGAGCCTTGCCTCCGGACTTCGGGACTCCTTTGTGTTTTGCCTCAGTTTGCGAACCAGGTTCTATTTTCTCTTCCTAAAGGGAGGGAGAGGTCTCGCAGACCATCTCAGTGGCCGTAGGCTACTCTTCGTGGTCGTAGGCCACTTTTCCCGTTTGGAGACCAGTTTTCGATTTTCGAAACCGTCGGCCGTGCACCTCGATTCAGGACCGCTTAACTTTCCCCGTTTGCTCTGATTTTTGGCACACACCTTGCTTCCTCTCTCTAGAGGGACACTGTGGCCCAGGAGACCACCTTTGTGGTCGCACGCCACTTTCGATGCTTAACGACCTATTTTCGGGGCACCCAGCTGCGCGTTTTGACCCCCGAACCCTCATTTTGCATCCATCTTGGTTCATTTTTGGCATGGACCCTATTTTCATTGTTTGGAAGGTGGTACAAGGGTGGGAGACCACCTTTTCTTCTTGGAGACCACTTTTTCCCGCCGACCGGTTTTTCTTGTCAGGTAGCTGGTCTCCTTGACTTTTGGGCCACAATTGCTGGTCTCCCACCACACCACTAGCTTGCATTCAGTTGGGAGACCACCCTAGGAGGCTGCCGACCAGCTTTTGAGACTTGACCCTTTTGAACCTGGTCAGCCGACCAGGGCAAGTAGTCGGCCGACCACCTGAATTGGTCGGCATACTCCCCCCTGTCTTGTCTCTGTGAGTTGTTGCCAGCTGTGCCAACTGAAAGGCACAGAATTGATCCTCCATACACGTGTATGGAGGATCTTCAAACTTTTTTTTTAGCTTCTTGGAGAAGCTTTGAACCCTTTGGCTATAAGAAGGACTCTCTCCCTCATTAGCAAAGATTCAGAAAATTGGTTAAGGCATACATACATCTATCTCTCTATATCTCTATATTTTGTGTTAAAAAGTCCCTTGTTCTTGGCCTATTGCATACCACCTCCTAGCCTAACCCCTCCACCATCACTCTAAACATCTTGGAGGCCATTTTCAGAGGTTGAAGGTTTGCTGTTTTGGTCCAGAAGCTACTGGAGTTCTTGGCTACAAGGCAAACCGAAAGCCAGCAGCAAAAAATGGTCGGTAGTATCCCTACAGCATGGTGGAGTTTATTTGTTTTAGTTAATTTGTTAATTAATTAGGGTTGTGTAATAATTAGCTGTAATTCGTTATTCATTCGGTTGTGTATTATTTATTCGGACCCTTCAAGAGAGGGCAATTTTGTAATAAGTGTACGTGTGTGTAATGTATGTCTTCAAATTCCACGTCTTTCTCCCTTTTATTTACCAGCTTACGATGGTTAGTTTTAGGGCATGTTTCAATTAGCATCCTTATGCTTCGCATGTTTGCATTCATTCATCTATCTTGCATACACCGGGCTCGGCGCATCATACCAACTGCATTGTATTTCAATTCCAAGTTGAATACATGAATCAATTGTTGCATCTCATATGCCATTTTAGAATAGCCGAGCCTATCTTAGTTGCTTTTTTGCATGTGTTGCATTAGGCATTTCAGCATAGTTAGGATTCATGCATGATTTCTAATTAGCTTCTTTCTTTGGCTTGGAGTACTCGATAAGTATTTATGCTTTAGCATCCTTGCATGCATGTGAGTGACTGCCATGATAGCATGCTTACCATGAGGCTATTTACTTATATGATATGACTGTCTGAATGCCTGTGGGTGAAGGTTGGATTATTTGAATTGGAACAATTCACCAATTGAGAGTTTTAAGCCCACTTGAGAGTGGCAAAATCATGTTTTCTTAAGCCTACTTGAGGGTGGCAAATCCACGTCTTAGCCTACTTGCGAGTAGTACCATCAAACCATCTTTCAAAAAAACAAACATGAAATATTTTGTTCCAACTCAAACGATCCAGTCTATACTTGTATGTTGTGTGCATCGCATAGTAATTCTAGGCTAATAACTGGAATAAGAGCACATAATGTTTTCAAAACTCGATATCATGATTAGTAGAGGCCGATCTTTGATCGGGCGAGCGGGGGTGCTCACGAAATGACCTTACCCAATCGTACTCAAGTTCCCGAGCCGAGGCAACTTTGGTGATGACGGACACGTGGCCTTAGGCACGAGTCAGGGTTTCCTAAATTCTCCCAAAATAAAATATTTAGGTGGCGACTCTGTATCTGGCAAAGCAGTCCATGTTTGGCACTTCTTTCTAAAAATTAATTTTTCAAAACGATTTGCCGGATTTAGACTCTTTGATGATTCATCGGTCTTGCATTGCACTCCGCAAGATTAGATACAGGACCATGACATTGAGTCCAAACTATAGTAAGCCCCAATGAACAAAACAGGATTCCCTCCCGGGACGTTCGGGGACGTCTACAAAAACACATCTTTGATTTCTAAGAAGCATGTTGAGATTATCTCTACCTTTTACAAAATTTTCAAGTGTTTTTATTAAATCATCAACATTGTTTTTTAAAGTAGTTTTCTCATTAGAGATAGTATCAAAATCATTTTTCAAAATAATTTTTTCTTTCTTTAATTCTTCTACATTAATAGATAAAGATGCAACAGATTTCTTCAACACATTATTTTTGGCACAAACTTTTCTAAATTCATTTGATAGTTCATGGAATGCACTTTCAAGTTCTTCATAAAGAGTAGTTACCTCATCTTGAGTAGAGTCTTCATCTTCAAGAGCCATAAGACACAAGTTGGCTACTTCATTTTCAATTTCATCACTTGAGCTTTCATCTTCACTTGAGTTTTCATGTCCTTCTTCACTTGATGATGCTTTGAATGCAATTTCACTTTTCTTTTTGTTTTCAACCTTCTCATGTCCTTTCATGGTGATCTCATGAGTCATAAGGGAACCCATAAGCTCATCCAATCCAAGTGTGGAGAGATTGTTGGCTTCTATAATGGTCGTGACCTTTGCTTCCCAATTCTTTGGTAAACACTTAAGAATTTTTCTTACCAACTCACTATTAATATAAGTTTTGCCAAGAGATTTCAAAGAGTTTACAATTTCAGTAAATCTAGTAAACATACTTGAAATAGATTCATTAGAGTTCATTTTAAATAATTCATAACTATAAACAAGCATATCAATACGAGATTTCTTTACTTGTTTTGTACCTTCATAAGTTACTTCAAGTTTCTCCCAAATTTCTTTTGCCGAATCACAACTTGAAATTCTATTATACTCCTTAGAGTCTAATCCACAAACAAGGGTAAGTTTGGCTTTAGCATTGGCTTGCAATAATTTGTTATCCCTCTCATCACATTCATCTTCAGTTTTAGGTACACTAATATTGTGTACTAATTTGGTAGAAATTTTTGGACCTTTGGTGACAATAATCCACATAACATAATCAGTGGCTTGTAGATATAGAGTCATCTTATCTTTCCAATAACTATAGTAGTTTTCGTCAAATAATGGTGGCCTATTGGTGACTTGTCTTTCAGTAGTGCTAATGCTAGCTAAGGTTGCCATGGATCGAAACTCTTAGATTGTTAAATCTAAAGCAAGAGTCTAAGCTCTGATACCAATTGTTACCCAAAAGACAACCTAAGAGGGGGGTGAATTAGGTTTTTACAATTAAAATTAATAATACACTAATAAAAATTATGACTAACACAATAGATCAATATAATTAATGAAATAAAAATAATTAAAACAAGTATCTTAACAACTATGTCAGTTAATGATTTTAGCACAGTAAAAATGTGAAATATAGCTATGGCAATTTAAAATAAAATAAAGAAATAAATGAGAGAGAGAGCCAAACAAATTTATAGTGGTTCGGTTTTAACTCGGCTTACGTCCACTCCTCAAGCTTCACTTGAGATTTTTCACTATCTTTTAGCTTCACAGGAGTGCTAGCAACCTCTTTACAAATGGAGCAATCCTCCACGAATTTTACACAGACTTCACAAGTCCAAACCCTTGAAAATCTTAGATGATTCACAATCACTCTCAAGATTTCAAGAACACAGTGTTTACAACACTTTTACAAGATAAAATGGTATTTTTTCTTTCAAATAAAGCTTACAATAAATATCTCTCAAAAATAAATATATAAAATGAACCTTTGATTTTTCTGTAAATCTCACACAGGAAAAATGAGCTTAAAGCTATAAGGCTCAATGTATAATTTCTGAGAATAAATGTTAGTGATTATAGATCAAAGAATGTTTTCAGGTTTTTGTAACTTGTTTACATTAGAGGATTTGGTATATATAATGAAAATTATAGCCGTTGTAGTCATTTGAATTTATAGCCGTTTATAGTCGTTGTACTTCCATCATTACCAATTTGAATATCTTCCGCTCCATCATTACAAATTTGAATGTCTTCCACTTGAACCTTTTGGCCTTTTGAACCTTTATAGCCGTTTATAGCCGTTGTACTTTCATCATTATTAACTTGAATATCTTCCACTTAAACCTTTTGAACCTTTTGGCCTGCTGCTGTGCTAGGCTGTTTGAACCTTTGTTTTTGGCTGTTTAAACTCTTGATTTAATCAAATATTAAATACATTCTAACAACATTTAGGATAAAGATTTAGGTGAGAAATAATGGGACAAAATAAATTTTGATTCTATTTTTCTCTTTCAAATAAATCATCAAAATAAATTTTGATTAAAAATAAATCATCAAAATAAATTTTGGATTCTATTTTTCTCTTTAAAATAAATTAAAACATAATTAAATAAATTATCAAAATAAATAAGTCTAACCGTGTCTCTAATATAACCTTATTTATTACGCATGTGCTAACCTATGTATTTAGAAATGAATTCAGGAAGCATGACTTGAAGGGGAGCTTTTCTTACTCCCAAATCAAATCAAAACATCATTGTGTGCCATCAAAAAGGGGGAGACTGTTAGACTTATTTATTTTGATGATCTATTTAGTTATGTTTTAATTTATTTGAAAGAGAAAAATAGAATCCAAAATGTATTTTGATGGTTTATTTAATTATATTTTAATTTATTTGAAAAAAAAATAGAATCCAAAATTTATTTTGATGATTTATTTAATTATGTTGTAATAAAATTCAAAATTTATTTTGATGATTTATTTAATTATGTTTTAATTTATTTGAAAGAGAAAAATAGAATCAAAATTTATTTTGTCCCATTATTTCTCACCTAAACTTTTATCCTAAATATTGTTTGAATGTATTTAATATTTGCTTAAATCAAGAGTTCATTTCAACCCAAAAATAATGCCCAAACCAGAAGTTCAAACAGCCCAAAACAAAGGTTCAAACAGCCCAGCACAGCAGCAGGCCAAAAGCTTCAAGTGGAAGATATTCAAATTAATAATGTTGGAGTGAAAAATATTCAAATGAATACAACGGTTATAAGTTTCATTATATATACCAAAGCCTCTAATATAAAATAAAAAAAAAAAAAAAAAAAAAAACTAGAAAATATTCTTTGACCATATAATTGTTACCCAAAAAACAACCTAAGAAGGGGGTAAATTAGGTTTCTACAAATTAAAATTAATAATACCCCAATAAAATTAACTACTAGTACAACAAATTATTAACAAGCACAATGATAAATTTAGCAGTAAATAATCAAGCAAAATAATAATGAAGTATAAGTAACATACAGGGTAAATCAAATGATTAACACATGAATATTAGATAGCTATAGCAGTAGTAGGAAAGTAAAGAGATTAGGGAAGAGGAGATAAACAGATTTATAGTGATTCGGTTTCAACCAAGCCTACATCCACTCCTCAAGTTTCACTTGAGATTTTCTACTATCTTCTAGCTTCACAGGGGTGCTAGCAACCTCTTTACAAATGGAGCAATCCTCCACGGATTTTACATAGACTTCACAAGCCGAAACCCTTGCAAATCTTAGGTGATTCACAATCACTCTCAAAATTTCAAGAACATAGTGTTTGCAATACTTTTACAAGATAAATGGTATTTTTGCTTTCAAAAAAAGCTTATAATAAATATCTCTCAAAGATAGATATATAAAATGAACCTTTGATTTTTCTGTAAATCTCACATAGGAAAGATGGGCTTAAAGCTATAAGGCCTAGTGTATAATTTCTGAGAATAGATGTGAGTGATTATAGATCAAAGAATATTTTCAGGATTTTTGTAACTTGTTTACATTAGAGGCTTTGGTATATATAATAAAAATTATAACCGTTTATAGCCGTTGTATTCATTTGAATTTATAGCCGTTGTAGTCATTTGAATTTATAGCCGTTATACTTCTATCATTACCAATTTAAATGTCTTCCACTCCATCATTACAAATTTGAATATCTTCCACTTGAACCTTTTGAACATTTTGGCCTTTTGAACCTTTATAGCCGTTGTACTTCCATCGTTACTAATTTGAATATCTTCCACTTGAACCTTTTGAACCTTTTGGCTTGCTGCTGTGCTTGGCTGTTTGAACCTTTATTTTGGGCTGTTTGAACTCCTGATTTAATCAAATATTAAATACGTTTTAACAACATTTAGGATAAAGGTTTAGGTGAGAAATAATGTGACAAAATAAATTTTGATTTTATTAAAATATAAAATTATCAAAATAATTGTTGATTCTATTTTTCTCTTTTAAATAAATCATCAAAATAAATTTTGATTCTATTTTTCTCTTCCAAATAAATTAAAAAATAATTAAATAAATCATCAAAATAAATAAGCTTAACAATAATCACTCACATCTATTCTTTGAAAAATTCTCTGAGAAATGTTCTTCAATTTTTGTTTACATCCTCTTTCAGAAATTATACACTGAGACGTATAACTTTAAACCCATCTTTCCTGTGTGGGGTTAACAAAAAAACCAGAGCTTCATTTTATATCTATCTTTGAGAGATAATTCTTGTAGCTTTCTGTGAAAGTAAAAACACATTGTTTTCAAACTTGTAAGATTGTAGTATACTCAGTATTCTTGACTTAGAAAGTCTGTGTAAAATCAGTGAAGGATTGCTCCATCTGTGAAAAGGTTGCTAGCACCCTGTGAAGCTAGAGTATAGTAAAAAATCTCAAGTGAAGCTTGAGGAGTGGACGTAGGCCGAGTTAAATCCGAACCGCTATAAATTTGTTTGTCTCTCTCTCCCTTATCTCTTTATTTTATTTAAATTTCCATAACTATATTTCACATTTTCACTGTGCTAAAATCATTAACTAACATAATTGTTAGAACACTTGTTTTAATTATTTTTATTTCATTAACTATATTTATCTATTGTGCTAGTCATAATTTTTATTAGGGTATTATTATTTTTATTTGTAAAAATTTAATTCACCCCCCTCTTAGGTTGTCTTTTGGGTAACAGGCTTTTTATTTATTTATATTATTTTATTATTTATATAATATAATATAATATATCTAAAATATATTATATATACTAATTTATGTATAAACCCTTAAAATATATACAAATATATAAAAATCATACAAAATTACATAAAATTATAAAATGATACGAATATACACCAGTCTATAACATATATAAAAGAATGAAAGCTGCTTAATCTAATGCAAAACGCCAAAGGTCCTGTTTGGTGTAACTGTTAAAACAGATTATACATTATAACTTAACAGATTATAAATTATGATTTTAATCAGAAGCTATTAATCTGTTTGGTATAACTGTTGGATTATAGATTTAAGTTGCTGAGTAGTGTTTGTTAAATAAGCTGTGAAGTAGTTTTTTCAATTAACTTTTATTTTTTATTATTCACTATTTGTCTACATTTCTCATAAAAAATAATAATAATATTTTATAGTTCATTTGGGTCTTTTTCTATTTTTAAAAAAAATAAAAAATAAAAAAATCTAAGAGTATAACCGTGAATTAACATGTCCATAGCAGAAATTGATAATCAGAAGTAAGGGGTAAGCAACTTCTCAGAATCAGTTTTTTTGACTTAAAATAAGTTATTATAATCAGAAACTGTTTGAAATAAATTTAACCAAACAATTCAAAATAACTTTTTGAAAACCAGAAGCCGTAAGTTGGCTCAAAAAAAACCCCACTAAACACTCCCAAAGTCGTCTCTTACCATCACCGTGCATTTTTATTATTATTATAATTATTATTATTTTTTTATTTATGAGGAAACTGCATTATATCTATATCCATCTATCTATTCTATAACATATATAAAAAAAAAAAAAGGAGGCCAGCTTTAATTTAACACAAGATGCCAAACGTGTCTAAAGTCCAATTGCCCCCCATAATTATTACCCTTCCCAGCCATTACGTGTCTAAAGTCCAATTGCCCCCCATAATTATTACCCTTCCCAGCCATTATGTTGGTGCTCATTATTTATTATTTACTTATAGATAAATTATACCAACGGTATTTATAATTTAATTCTTATGTCACTTGAATCTTTAATTTTTTAATTGTGACACATTTAATATTAAATTTTAAATTTTATTTTAAATAAGGACAAATCATTGCTCAATTTTAAGGGTAAAGTCGTCAATGTAATAAAATATAAACTAATTCGATAAAAATAAATGTCAAAAAATATTTTTAAATTTTTAAAAATTATTTCTACCCACTAAAGATAAAATTATGTAAAATTGATAAATTTTTTAGACATTTATTTATTTATTTATTTTACCAAATTAATATTTATTATGTATTTGGATGATAATCATATAATGGGTAATTGTTTTTATTTTCATTAAATAAGTTTCTATTTTTCCAAAAATCAAATATGGCGACAAATTTGATATTATTATTAAACTAATCCATTAAATTAAAAAATTCAAAACTAAAAACATTTTTCAAATAAGGACAATTGAAGATACCATTGCTCAATTTCAAAGGTAAAATTGTCAATGTAATAAAATATAAACTAATTTGATAAAAATAAATGTCAAAAAATATTTTTGAATTTTTAAAAATTATTTCTACCCACTGAAGATTAAATTGAGTAAAATTGATAATTTTTTTAGACATTTATTTATTTATTTATTTTACCAAATTAATGTTTATTTTGTGTTTGGATGATGATCATCTAATAGGTAGTTGTTTTTATTTTTATTAAATTAGTTTCTATTTTTCCAAAAGTTAAATATGGAGACAACTTTGATATCATTATTAAACCAATCCATTAAATTAAAAAATTCAAAACTAAAAACATTTCATATATTAAATGTATTGATTACATATTAAAAGCCTAACAACCACTCGTTACATGATTATCATTTAAACACATAATAAAGACTAAATTGGTAAAAAAATAAAATAAATGTCTAAAAGATTTAACAATTTTACATAATTTTATCTTTGGTGCGTAAAAATTATTTTTAAAAATTCAAAAATATTTTTTTGATTTGTCAAATTAGTTTATATTTTATCAAATTGACGACTTTGCCCTTGAAATTTATCAATGGTATCCTCAATTGTCCTTATTTGGAACAAAATTTGAAATTTAGGGTCAAATGTGTCACAATTGTAAAGTCAGGGATCAAAGTGACACGAGTCTCAAACTATAGGGACTGTTAGTGTAATTCGCCATTTATTTATTTTTAATTGGTTGATTGATCATCATGACTTTTGAATAATTTGTCTTTGCTGGTGGAGGGAGGCTGACAAAGCTCACAATGAGGGGTTAATATGGTCTGGTTGGGATCGATTTAGGATGAAATCAAGATTAATTTATTGGCTACAATTCTAAAAAAAAAATTAAAATTAAATTAACTCATTAAAATTATGAAATTGATCTAAACCAAACTATTTAAATACAATCTGGTTTAATTTGAAACCACGATTTCACATAATCTATTCATAAAAAAAAAAAATCATGTAACATTTGCAAAACAATTTAACTTATTATAAATTTAAAAAATAATATTAACATGTCCAATAAACAAACTACTCTTAATATATCAATTTTATTGAGTGTTTTATTAATAAAAGAGGTATATGTCATTTTTTAAAAAAATTTAAAAATTAAATGTTATATATATTTTGAAAAAAAAATATACTTACTAGATTAATTTATTTTTCTTGTAAAATAAATTTTTTCACAATGTTTATAGAAAAGTGGCAAAACATTAAGTTGGGTCTCGAGCTCCAATTAAAAAAAAAATGTCATTTCTACAAATAATATTACAGTTTACCATTGTGACGGACTATTTGGTATAGAAATGATGACGTATAGCTTTGCTACATATCAAGCCACGTAGCCTCGGCATAGAAGTGGTCACTTCAATTTTTCTACAAAATATTTCATATAACAAGATACTTATAAACTAAGAATTTATCCATAAAAAAAAAAAAAAAAAAAAAAAAAAAAAAAAAAAAATTTGATGGACAAATTATGGATTCATAAGTTTGGATTTATAGTATTTTTGTTCCTATAATATATAATAAATTTTTCAAAAATGTTAGAGATATATAGTTTGGTATGATGATATAATAAGAGTTGAACTTTTTATCATTGGATGTGTAATAAATTAAAAGTTAGCACCTATTATACCACATTATTGTCGGTCAAAGTTTAGACGACAATGTTGGTTTTTAATTTCCTCTTTCAAATAGTGTTCACTATCAAAATGGTCTTATTCGGGTGAGTAAAAAATTCTATGTTGTGATTAGCTCCATTTCTAATGCCCATGAAGTTGAAGAAGAGCCTTAGACAATGTTAGTTAACAATTAAACAATAATTATATGGCTTTTTTGTGTATAAGATTGCATGTCTCTTATTTGTTTGCTTCATAGTGTTTTTGTTGTGATTTATATATGGGTTATAGATTTATAGCAATTGAATATGCTTATGTTTGTAAATATATTCATATGAAAAGTTATAAGCATGTTTGGGTTATCTCTCAAAATATGTTTTTGGTGGAAAAAAAAATTCAACATGTTTAGTTGAAAATTTTAGAGAAAAAAAATTTCAAAATCACTTTTCTTTCTACCACACATTAATCAATCACTTTTTCTCTCTTCTCTCTCATTCTCAATCACTTGTTATCTCATACCCATCTATTCAACTATAGAAAAATATCAAATCATCCAAAATTCCAAAATTCCAAAACTATTTTCAAAATATACAACCAAACAAATTTTCAAATTTTCTAAACTCTCTCAAAAAAATTATTTTTGAAATAATATCTTCTTTAAAACTTAGCCACCTGTGTTGAGTATAACCAAGCAAAAGCCACATGTTTTTCTACTTGTTACCATTGTTCGGTCTAGATACTTGGTTTTTAATTGATATATTTTATAAAAAAAAACAACGGATGGTTTGGTTTGTTTTCAGGAGGAAAAAGAATTATTGAAAATTTTGAAATTAATTTGATAAAAATAAATATCAAAAAAAAATATTTATAAAAAATGAATTTTGACCTCCCAAAAGATAAAATTATATAAAGGTGATAAGTATTTTTAATTTTTTATTTATTTCACCAAATTAATTTTTAGTTTAAAAAAATTGAAACAAGCTTTTAAAAATCAAATCAAACATGGGCAAAGTAAATATGCATGGGCTGAATTTATTTGGTTCTAATATTTTTTTGAGTGGTTAACATAATGAAGAAATTGGTAATTGCTTTGGTTATACCCATTCAACCTAATCACTCAAACAAGCAACCAATGAACAACAACGCCCAAACAATGTTACATATTTTTATGGTTAAATCATCTGTCAAATAAGACAATCTAATATGTGATTTTCCGATTTGTAATTTTTTTTATGATAAATTACCAAGAAGTCCTATTTTTGGGACTTATTATTCATTAAGTAATATTGATAAATTTGTCAGTTTCTTTTATTTTTATGAACAAATTTACGGTGATAAATTTGTCAATAGGACATGCAGGTAAATAAGTTCAGTTAATAGGTTTGATTGGTAAGTGTCCTTTTTTTTTTTCCTATGTAGAGATGATACTTAGGAGTTGTTTGGGATGACCTAAATAAGTGCACTTTTTGACGTTTTATGAAATATGGGTTGGGTTTGGATTGGGTTTGAAGTGATGTGTTAAAGAGGTGATGTGATTTAAATAAAATGATGTGACTTAAATAAGATAGTGACATTTTAACTTTTTGTCTTTTTTCAATCATGTCAAACTTGACCTTAATTTGAATTTAACGTTCCCAAACGCAATTTTTTTGTATCTAATCAAGTCTATTTATAGGTTGATATTACGACTTTAAAATTATTTTAAAAAATCTTAATAATACTATATATTGTGATGTATCTTATTCTTAGTCAACAATAATACGACTCCCCCGTCCGACTAGTGGTAATATGAATGATAAAATATTATGTATATATATAATATAATTGATGGGTGTGATAACCACCAACCACCACCGCCTCTCTTTCCTTTTATTTTTCTTTCTTATCTTTTCCTTGTGAGCTTGCCCTCCTGTTCTGTCTACTAAAATCTAAAGGTTCATACTGTGTATTACAGAACAATTACAGCAAACAAGTTATGGTAAAAAATACCATTTCTTTTCTTTTTTCTTGTTTTTATACCTGAAACTACCAAATTGAGCTGACTTTTTACCTTCTTTCCAATCAGCCTTGTAGTTAGTTACACAGCTTTGGCTTCTTTGTTGACATTGTTGTTTCTGGTTCTGCTGTACATTAATTGTCTTCCTAACATCATACACTAACAAACTACACTTGGGACTTCTGATATTTATACTGGGAAAAGCCCATAACTGGTGAGAAAAGCTAAAGAAAATTACAGTCCCCCAAGAATTTACTCCAACTACTACTACACATTGATTGCTTGATTTTCTGTGACTATTTTAACCTGTGGTCCAACTTCAACTACAGATATGACACTCGACTTAGATGTGGGAAATAGTACAACGAAGACAGAAATGGCTGACCCACTTCTGACTTTTTACGTATGCATTTGTATCTTAGTAAAATAAGTTGTATAATAGCATCCATGGTGGTGAGAGGTGATGCTAGTGGTGGTGGTGATTTCTCTGACATGTATCTTGGTGTTTCTGATTCTTATCAAACTTCCTGCAGAAAGCAAAAACAAAACAAAACACCCAAAACAACACAACAACCAAATCAAGTATATTAGTTTTCGAAAGTATGTGTAGAAAGCTAAAAAAATAAAACCAACTTGAATAATATTCTTGTGATTACTACTTACCCATGAGCCAAAAAAGCTTAAAAAAATTGAAAAAAAACAGCACCAAGCTACATTCCAATGGCTCCATGACCAGAAGAGAACCTGAATCAGAACCTTATTTGGATGAAATTTACTGATACTACTGTAGTAGGTGCATCGAAATGGTGATATGGGTGTGTTGAAGTGGTGACAACTAATAAAATACCTTGTTGCTTGAAAGTAACATGATTTCAAAGAAGCCATGTCTAATGTAGAAGTGGCAGGAAGCAAGGATGAAGTGATCAAGTTATTGTTAGCAGATGCTGCCAAAACTGCGGCATTCTTTTCCGCCTCACCAGCTGTGCTGGAGAAGGCTGTCAAGTAGTCCACAGCAGCTTTAGGAGATGCAAAGGGACTATCAGGGAGGTTGTGTTCCAAGCTACATTCAAATACAACATTTTCAAAACAATAAATGCAAACTTAAAAAGAGATTATTTCAAACCCCAAAGTAGAATGAACCCA
>NW_021028812.1:1287416-1297979 GCF_004153795.1 Camellia sinensis | reverse complement strand
TTTTTTCACAAAAATTATACTTTTATGTGTATTTATGTTAGAATATCTAAAAAGTAAAAAAAATTACTTAAAATATTAAAAAAAATTCAATAAAAACAAAAAAATACAAAAAATAAGAAAGTAGAATTTTCTAAAAAGAATTTTTGAAAAACTCTAACCAAACATGATTATTTTTCTTTCCTAATAATGACATTAATTTCAGCATTATTTAACAAAAAAATATTTAAAAACAAAAAATCAAATACAATCTTGATTATTATACAACCCACGCAACATAACGCAACACTTCAACAAATAACATTACGATTAGAATTTTAAGAGTTGTTTGGGGTGTGTGTACTTTTTATCTTTTTGAACTAAAAAGTTGAAGAAAAAAATATGATTGTTTGGGTTAACTTTTTAACTTTTTATGAAAAAATATGTATTAAAAAATTTTATAAATTAATGTGTAAGGAAAAATTAAAATTGAAAATTGTGCAGCCGTAATTGTTGACTTTTGGTGAATAGTGATAACTTTTTAACTTTTTAAATAACTTTTTGACTTTTTAATTTTTTTTAAACTACCCAAACTTGGCCTAATTTATATACCAACCCTTAAAATATATACAAATATATAAAATCATACAAAATCACAATTTATATAATATAATATATCTAAAATATATTTTTTATACTAATTTATATACAAACCCTTAAAATATATACAAATATATAAAATCATACAAAATCACAATTTATATAATATAATATATCTAAAATATATTTTTTATACTAATTTATATACAAACCCTTAAAATATATACAAATATATAAAATCATACAAAATCACAATTTATATAATATAATATATCTAAAATATATTTTTTATACTAATTTATATACAAACCCTTAAAATATATACAAATATATAAAATCATACAAAATCACAATTTATATAATATAATATATCTAAAATATATTTTTTATACTAATTTATATACAAACCCTTAAAATATATACAAATATATAAAATCATACAAAATCACAATTTATATAATATAATATATCTAAAATATATTTTTTATACTAATTTATATACAAACCCTTAAAATATATACAAATATATAAAATCATACAAAATCACAATTTATATAATATAATATATCTAAAATATATTTTTTATACTAATTTATATACAAACCCTTAAAATATATACAAATATATAAAATCATACAAAATCACAATTTATATAATATAATATATCTAAAATATATTTTTTATACTAATTTATATACAAACCCTTAAAATATATACAAATATATAAAATCATACAAAATCACAATTTATATAATATAATATATCTAAAATATATTTTTTATACTAATTTATATACAAACCCTTAAAATATATACAAATATATAAAATCATACAAAATCACAATTTATATAATATAATATATCTAAAATATATTTTTTATACTAATTTATATACAAACCCTTAAAATATATACAAATATATAAAATCATACAAAATCATGTAAAATTATAAAATAATACAAACTAATAAAATATATTTTGCCCAATCAAATGTGAAACACTTGGGACTTGTTTGGTTTATATCTGACGATACAATCTTCCAAAAAAAAAATTAAAAATTTTGTTTAGTTTCAAATTTTTTGAACAAAATTTCTAAAATCACTTTTTCCCTCTTACACATCAATCAATCATTTTTTCTTTCTCCTCTCTCATTCTCAATCACTTTTTCTCTCACACACATCTACTCAATTACAACAAAATATCAAATTATTCCAAACTCCAAAATTATTTTCAAAATATATAACCAAACAAACTAAAAAAAAATTCTAAAGTTCCTCCCCAATTTTTTTTAAAAAAATTTATCTCAAAACACAACCCAAAAACACCCTTAAACTCCGATCATACCCCAAAACCGCTTTCTGGTAGTACTGTAGTCGTTCGCTAGGTGGTTACTGTGTTCGCCATAGTTTACTTCATTGCGAGCAACAATACTAGCTAACCAACAACTTAGCAAAATTATGGGTTATCTAAGTCAGAAAAATCAGTAACTTTCTGACGGTCGTGGGTTGTTAATCTGTTAAAAAATGATGTAATATTATTTATTGATATTGATTGATATTGTAGTGTTTACATTGATTCCTATATATAGGAGGTGTGAAGTGGAGATGGTGGTGGTAGGTGAGGAGTAGGTGAGTGTAGTAGGTGAGTGTGTGGTAGGTGATGGTAAATTATACAATGTACATTAACATAATCAATGGCGACTCTTGTGGTAAGTTTAGTGGGAATTGGAGCTGCAGTAGTGTTCCGAGTGTTCATTCGGGAGTTAAAGCTATTGATTGGAATTGTAGGTCAGGTGGATCGTTTTGAAAAAGAATTGAGGTTGATCCAGTCTTCGTTGGAAGATGTGGAAGCCAAGGAAGAACCAGGTGAATATGGAAAGCAATGGGCAGATAAAGCAGGGGAAATTTTCCAGGAGGTTGAGGATATCATTGACATCTTTCTCAGTAAATCAGCTCGGTATAGGAGGAGAGGGACTTTCAAGAGTACTCTGTTTCTGCTTAACCATTTGCTTGACAGATTTAAACTTCGAATGAAGGTGCACAAGATTCGGCTCCAGATCCGTGATGTCTCTGAAAGAAACCCTAACCGTAACCCTCACCCTAAAGTGAATTCTCAAGTGGAACCATCCTCTTCTCAACAAGCTCTAATCACCCATGAAGATGTCCATGATGCCTGCACCACTGTTTTTTCTGTTATAGAAAAAATTAATATCATGGTGAGTCAAAAGTTTCTTATCAACAGGAAAGTGATACGAGGTATGGAACGCACGCGAGATGAATTTAGACATCTGTATGGTATTCTCATCAATGATTTCCAATTCCCCGTAGATGAAAGAAGAAAAGCTTGGTTGAAGGAAATAAAAGATGCTTCAGACTTGGCGCAACATGTCTTTGAATCCATCATTAAGAAAAGAAACAAACAGCTCAGAAAAGGGAGGATTTTCAAGGTTCCCTTGTTGTTTCTCAAAGATTTGGAGCTTAAAAAGGACCTGAAGCGGATCGATGTTACAATTCAACGTCTCTATGGCAGAAAGTGGAGATATGGCATCGGAGACTTTGAAGAACGACAAAGGCCGGCCTCAATGGTTCCTTCGAGATGGAGAGGATTGGTCTCTCTTGCTACCCAATTATTTATTTTGTTCTCCTTTCCTTTCCCAGCCGGTCTAGTTGCCTATTTAATTTTATTCATTCCCGCGAAGATTGTAATACACCAACTACAGGAGGCAGCTTCATGGCTGCAAGTGAAAGTGGATGATGAACTAGAGTCAATCAGGAGAGATTTGGTGCTAAAGCAAGCCTTACTTAAAGATATTGGCCCCATGGAAGACCTAGACAAGAGGGTAGGGATTTGGTTGAAGGAGTTGATAGAAATTCTTGACTGCGACGCTACGGATCTGGAAAAGTACATTGACAGAGCCAAAGCAGAACAAGAAAAAATGACAGGAATTTTCAGAAGGCCTTGTTTGATTTTCAGGAAAGTGATAGGTCGACCCAAAATCGCAAAAAAGATCATACGGATCAACAATAAACTCCATCATCTCTCTCGTAGAAAGTGGACCTATGACATTGGAAATTTTGAAGCAAGGAGAGACTCGTATGCTGAGAATCCAAGCCAACAACAGCATGTATTATCTACTTCTAATGATGCTGTTGAAAATCACAATATCAGAAGTTCACGACTCAAACTCTGGCCATCTAAAAAATTGGAAGAAAAAGTTGAGTCAATCAGAAATGAGCTGAAATTAATGAGTGCTTTGTTTGAGGATGTGGAATCAATGGAAAATCAAGATAGAAGACTGATGGTTTGGGTCAAGGAAATGAAAGATGTTGCTGGAGATGCACAGAAATTCAGCAACTCCTGTGCTGAAAATATAGAACAGAAAGGGATAGCTGCCTTCAAAAGGTGTTGCTTTGCTAAATTTGTGGTTCCAAGGGAAGTTGACAGGATCAAGCATCGTATCCGTAAACTTTCAAAAAGAAAGTGGACCTATGATGTTAGAGGCATTAAAGGAAGGAAAAGCCCAAGCTCTGTGGTCGAAATCCAACCTGAAAGCTCTGAGATTACTGCAACTAGTAATATTACTAATCTTGAGGGGGCTCCGCCTGTCTCCTTACATGCGAGGGAGGAGAGAGGACACTCAATCAATGGAGTTATATTTCGTAGTATTCAACAGCATATATTACAACTGATTCATCTTCAAGCAGCTGATTCAGTTGAAGAAAATGTTGAGTCAATCAAAAGAGACATGAGTCTTATGGATGCTCTATTTGAGGATGTAGGTGGGATTGAAATACAAGATAGAAGATTGAAGGCTTGGATAAAGGAAATGAAAGATGTTTGTCGTGATGCACAGCATGCTATCAACAACTACAATGAAATAACTAGAGGAAATTGTTGGAGATTCAAGAAGAGGTATGACTTGCATTTCGATGATTTAAATGCTCAAGTTCTAGGCAGCAATCATCTAATGTGAATCCTGACCAAGAGATCATTTTCCTCTTTTACATATGTTTTATTGTCAATCCAATCAAACATGGGATTTGATCTACTTACTCTATCATCAACTTTCATTTCATTATAACTAGTCCTTTCACTGGGGCAGGATTGATTTGTTGGATTTATTTTTCTAGTGTGGCCCAATAGCCTACATATTTTCTACATGTTTTAATTTATTTGGACTCCACAAATAGATAAAGCCAATATTTGAGATCAAGTTCAGTAAATAGAATTTTAATATAATCACTCTTCTAAGATGAGAAGGAAACCTTAATGGATTAGGAATTCTTCTGATAGTTTATCTGGCCCTCTTCTCTCCTCTATATAAGGATGGGTGACTCCCCTTTCATATCATGAGTATTTTTCCATCACTTTAAGTTTTATAAGCATCCTAATTAAGAGAGACAGAGAGAAGACGTTGAGCCAAAATTAAAGGTTCAACTCTAAGGGGTATTTTCTCAACTTCTCTAATTCAATGGCTGACAAAGGTATATATTCTTTTTATTCTTGAGTTGTATTGAATTCAAGATCCTGTTAAGTTTAATTCCGCATTATTATTATGGTTACATGTATTATTAAATCTTACATGTGGTATCAGAGCTTTAGTTTGTGAATCAATACACCTTGGAATAATAATATATTTATGAATATTGTTATTATATTATTATATTTTTCACAGACCAATTGAAACTTATCCCTGTTGTTGTTTCCCAATTCTACAGGCGGAAGATGGAAAAGAAGATCAAATTCATCATGAGTAAAATTCAAGATGCCTCTGAAAGAAGGTTGAAATATGGCGTTGAGCATATCAAAAGAAGAGAAGAGTTAGCCACTATAACTAGAAGCCCACATCATACTCCACCTTTTATCATTGAACAACCAAACGTCACTGGCTTTTTTGATGATGTACAAGCAGTGCTGGCTCAGTTGCTCACAAATGACAAAAATTGCTGCATCATTCCAATCGTGGGTATGGAAGGCATTGGTAAGACAACCCTTGCAAGATTGATTTATAACAATAACACTGTTTCAGACCATTTTCCTCGCCGGGCTTGGGTATCTGCGTCTTCATACTGCAATATTGAGGCACTCCTTAAGGGCATAGAAGAACAGGTTCTAATGGGGATTCAAGAACAGAATAGGAAACCAACTGTAGTATCAGATCTGAAAGAAAAGGTACTAATGGGACTCCAGGAACAGAAAGGGAAACAATTTGCGGAAGAATCGATGCAGATGCTATACGAAGTCTTAACATCTACTCGGTATCTCATAGTCCTGGATGATGTGTGGACAACTGAAGTCTGGGATAGACTGTTAAAAGAATTCCCAAGCACATTGCATGGTAGTAGAATTATCCTCACTACGCGTGATATTGGCGTAGCTGCTCATGCTAACCCAAAAAGTGTTCCTCACAAACTGCAATTACTAAGTGATGATGATAGTTGGGCTTTATTTACCCAAACTTTGACAATTCCTGATGGACTGCTGGAACAGAGCAAAAAAATGGTCACAAGATGTGGGGGCTTGCCTTATGCGATTGTAGAGCTGAGGAAACAATTTTTGGGAGTAGAATCCAGCTTCAATGCGTGGTCAAGTGTGTTTAAGAATCTTGATAATGGCCAAAAACCCTGGCTAAAAACACTAGAAGCTTTCAAAGTCCTGCCCTCGTACTTGAAGCGCTGCCTCTCTTATCTCAGACGATTTCCTGCAGGGTTTGAGATCCCCCTGAGAAGATTGATTGTGTTGTGGATTGCTGAGGGTGTAGTGCATCAAAGGAGAGGGGATGAAGATCCTCCTGAATCTGTAGGTGAGAGGTATTTGACAGAGTTGATAGACAGGAACATGGTTCAAGTAACAAAAAGGAAGCTGAATGGGGCTGTTCAGAAATGTCGCCTACCCCATGCACTTAGAGAACTCTGGTCGTTAGAAGCAAAGAAAGCTGTATCCCCTAAAAGCTACACAAGAAAGGGTTCCAAGATATCTCCACAGACTTGTAAAATTCATCATCTTGCCCACAGTTCTGATCAAACAGATGTCAGCTTTGATCATACTGATGGCGAGATCACAAATCTTTCTACTCCTTTATTACCTGGTGATAAACACGTCATCTCTTTTCGGTCATTTGATACTCGCGAGGGATCTCAACCCGGAGAAGAATTAGGGAGGTTTCTTGACCGATGGATTTCTTGTGGCTATTTCTTGTCAATGCGTGTGCTCGATCTTGAACGTGTATTTAGACCTGAGTTGCCCAAGTCACTCGGTGAACTAGTCCTGTTGAGGTACCTTGGCCTGAGATGGACTTATCTAGAGGATCTTCCATCATTCATAAGTGAATTGCTGAATCTCCAGACACTGGATTTAAAACATACTTCCATCAGCACTCTCCCTCCTTCAATCTGGAAGATGGAACTACTGCGACACTTATACTTGGATGAGAGTTATCGATGTAGATTTGTTCCTCGACCAGAATTCTACTCTCTGACAAACCTCCAAACATTATGGAGTGTTTTCATTGACGAAGACAGTCCAGTGAAGTTTGAGCTGGACAGGTTGATCAATCTGAAGAGATTGGGAGTGACAAGTCGGATAATGTCATCTAGGCGAGAGGCAATGTTGTCCCAACTAGAAGCAGTGGCTGACTGGGTTCAAAAACTAACTCAGCTTCAATATTTAAGGCTGAAATCGTTTGATAAACATGGTCAGCCTTGGTTTCTACCCTTAAAGCCTTTGTCTGCTCACACAAATCTGTCTAGTATATATTTGCTTGGTTTGATAGAGGAAAAATTTCTTGTGTATGGATTACCTTGGGCCTTAACTGACCTTACTTTGTCAGCATCAGGACTAAAAGAAGACCCCATGCGGACATTGAAAAACCTGCCAAACCTGAGAATTCTTAGGTTGTTCTCAAAATCTTTCATAGGAAAGCATATGCTTTGCTCTCCAGGAGGCTTTCCTCAGCTTCGAGTCCTTGCACTCTGGAAACTAGAACAGCTAGAGGAATGGAAGGTGACGAAAGGAGCGCTTCCAAATCTCATAGATTTGGAGATTAGATCCTGTACAAAGTTGAAGATGCTTCCTGATGGATTGCAAGATTTGAGGACCCTCCAGAAGTTGAAGTTAACAGATATGCCCAAGCAGTTCACAGATAGGATTACGGTTAACCAAGGTGAGGATTGGGATAAAATTGCACATGTTCTTCATGTCTATATTGATGATGTTTTGGTTGATGATGGTGAAATACCACTAAATATGGAACTGTTGAACTCCACAATCCATGAGAGACAGAAAATCTTCCTGAAGAGGTTAGTCTCAGCAAAAATCCAAGTAGACTCCTCTGAATGTCCCTTCTGCGGAGCGGAACCTGAATCTGCAGTCCATCTGTTCTTCTTATGCAAACCCATCAAGATGATTTGGTTTGCCAAGTTGGGTATTAGGACAGATGATTTCTCCCACCTATCATTCTCAGATTGGATCAACCATATTCTCACTCCATCCTTGATATTTGGAGTTTCTCCTCCAAGCAAGTCAGATTTTGTGCTTTTTGCAGTAATTCTCATGGAAAAAACTTGGCTTTGGAGAAACAGAGCTATCTCTTGCTGTCCAAAGGTTGAACCAGATACAATTTTGAAAGAAACTTGCTCAGCTTTCAATGATCGTGCAAAGCCTCAGCTTTCAGTGAACATGCAAGGGAGCTTCTGCTTCAATGACTAACTTTGGTGCTGCTTTTCAAGTGGCATGTCGATGTGTTATGGTGGCATTTCTACGACAGCTCGTATGGATCCTATCCATTCATTTGTTTTCATGGCCTGTTTTGTGTTTGATTTATGTATTCCTAAACTTATTGTTTGTGAGCCTGTTTTGTGTTTGATTTCTGTAATCCTAAACTTATTGTTTGTGAGCTTGTAGGCTCAACTAGTCGTGTGTAGCTTGTTTTGTTTCTTGTAGTTTTAATGGAGATGATGTAATCCACAAGAATACACAATTTTATTTCTAAATCACAAATTATTATTACTATTACCAAAAATTTCATATAATATTTATCATAAAAATACATATAATATATGCATTTTAAAAGATATATACCAGAGCACAACATGAGCCTAGCGGGCAAAACTTCAGACTTGAAATGTGCCCCTTCTAAATCTCAAATTTAATTAAACTGATTACTCAAGTCCTTCGTAACCACTTAAAGAATCAATCAAAACAAAACAACTCTATGTATGTATTGTCGGTGCGTGATTTGGACTGGTTGGTTTACTAAACAAACACATAGAAAGGGATATATCCACTATTCAACATATGAAAGTAAATATATGTAAATTACTATAAACTCATAATTTAAATCCTTAAAAATCATTTACAATGACATCGTACATAATTTTGAATATTTTTTTTTATATATATAACTGAGATTGCAGTAAATTAAAAAATTATCTATCATATCATTATAATTAAAATTATAGTGCATATTTTACGGGCCACAACTGTTTTTCGATATCCATATTGAATATTGTAATAATAAATAAATAGATTAATTACATTTTATACTTCTATAATTTGATTCAAATTTTATTTTAATTTTTATAGTTTGAAATTGAATAATTTAATTTTTTACACTTTTAAGGACTAAACAATAGTCAGAAAATTGATAAATGGCTTAAAATTATTAATTTTATTCTCCAATTTAAACAAAAAATACCAAATTAAAATGGGGAAATTGGCCTAAGGTTCCTCCTCTACTTTTGATAGGAGGAGAGGTCCAAAATAATATGTTTTGATGGCTAAGGTCCCTCAAATTTATTTTAGGTTATAAAGTACCTAAATTACCCTTCCTTTATAATATAAATTTGTTTGAATATTATATTGTTGACTTAACTGATAGATTTTGGACACGGAATTTGCAGTGGAGATTTCGTCGGAGTTTTCGTCGGAGATTTCAGTGGAGATTTCATGGTGGGGATTTCGTCGGAGATTTCAGTGGAGTTGACGAGAAAGATTGCTACAATCGTGTAGATTTCGTTGGAGATTTCGTCGAAGATTTCAGTGGTGTTACAGTGTGTTGATCGTGTAGATTTTCAGTGGAGTTGAATCAGGTTTGTTTTCGATGGAGATACCACATGCATTTTGATTTTTGTTTTGAATTTTTGTTTAGAGAGAGGCCAGTTTGATAGAGTTGATTTTTATTTTTGGAATTAATTTTTGATTCTTTGTTTTTTCATACTTACAGAATTTTACTCACTTTTGTTTTGTCCATTTCTTCTAGGCGATCCAGCACGCCTACTTCTTCGCGATGCATGCTTTTGACATTAAGAAGGAGTTGGTCAACAAGACCAAGGAGGCTGTTGGCTTGCTGAAGACCGTTAATAAGGCCGAGGCCAAGATAAAGACTTTGATAGATCAGGCTAAGACAGCCAAAAAAGCTTAAGACAAGGCCGAGGAAAGCGCAGGAGCTGTTGAGGCCATTGCCAAGGTTCTTGAAGTCGAGAAGAAAGAGGCCGAAACAATGACCGCCGAAGCCCAGGCCGAGCTCATTGCTGCCTTGGCCACAAAAGACGCCGAGATCAAAGTGGTAGACAAGAAAGCGTATACTGAGGGGGTAGTCGACGTCAAAGAAGACTACAAGAAACAAGTGAAGCAGGCATGCAACAAGGGTTTCGCCCTTGGTTGGATGGCTGCTCTGAAGGAGTTGGCTGTCCCTGAGGACTCTCCTCTCAAGAATGCTAGCAACCTCGTCCTGCCATTTCCTCCCTTTCCAAGCTAGTCTAAGGACAAGGCTGAGTCTGAGGAGGAAGCTGAGGCCAAAAAGTCCGAGAAGGCTGTGGATGCTAGGGCCAAGTCCCCAACTCTGAATGAGCAAGTCATGGACTTGACTTAGGATGAAGAGGACGAGGTCTCAAAAGATACCGCCTCCGAGAAGACAACATCTGACATGCCTATCACCGAGAAGAGCATCGACCAGACTCTCCAAGAGATCGATGCCGAGCTCGCGGCT
>NW_021028812.1:1256614-1275294 GCF_004153795.1 Camellia sinensis | reverse complement strand
ATGAAGTGCCTCGAAATGCGTGCACACGGGCACGCAAATCGAGGCAATGGCATATGCAATGCAATGGCTAAAATGGCATATAGAATGCAACATGGACTTATACTAACATCAGAGAGCCTCAGCCACACTCACATAAGAGGCCGATGGATAAAAAAAAGAAGTGCCTCGAAATGCGTGCACACGGGCACGCAAACCGAGGCAATGGCATACGCAATGCAAAAGCATGGAAATGATATGAAAACATGCTAGTGGAATTTCAGCACTGAAATGTGGGGGAAAACAGCCCCGAAATGAGGCGAAAACACACCCGATGCATGGAATTGTCCTGAAACATGAATTTTGGCACCCGAAATGGCCTATAGGTATACCAAACACGCACAATATGGATATGCAATGAATAGACAGTAGCAAGGCAGCCCCAAAATAAGCACTTTACTAGTACAAATCATGGACAAACAGCAAGCAAAGATAGGGCAACAATGGCATGCAAAAATGGCCCTAAACATGAGGTTATGAAGCAACTCACAGGTGCTGCCCGCAAACAAGTTAGGGGCCTTCTACAATATTGAATAGGGGCCCAAAATAAGCATATTTACAAAACTGTAAAAACCCTAAAAACAATCATAGACAAGGCTAAGTTCTTATGCAAGAAAAAGGGCCAAAAGGTGGCCAAAGAGGCAAGTGGTATATGCACCGCCCAAAATGAAAAATTCCCTTCTACAACATTGAAGAGGGACCAAAAATAAGCATATTTACAGAACTGTAAAAACCCCAAAACAGTATACAAACATGCTAGAAATGCAACGCAAAATGAGGCTCAAAAGAGGCTATAACATGAGGTCTGCAAAGCATTCACCAAACGGCCAAAGACCCTTAATAAAACATGTTAAGAAGGTCAAAATAAGACCTTTTCTAGGCCTGTAAAAAGACCAAAAACAGAAGCATGATAGGCTGCCAAAGCATGCAAAAATGGGGACCAAAGAGAGGATATAACATGAAGTGGCACATGGAGGTCCCAAACACTGATGAGCCCTTCTTCAATGTTGAAGAGGGGCTCAAAATAAGACTATTTCCAGTTTACATCAGGCTCTAAAACAGATCACGTAATGGCCAAGAATAACATGCAAGATAATGGCATTTAAGAGGGGTAATGAAGCAAGTGCAAGCTACTGTCCTCAAACAGCAAGAGGTCCTCAATCAAAAATGAAGAGCACCTCAAAATATGATGATTTACAGTTTGGGTCGGAGCCCAAAAATGCAAGCAACTATAGCTTAGATATGAAGCAAGAAAAGACTAGAAAAGGGAAGAGGAGGACTCACCCTTGAAGACCAGCAAACCAGCACCTCTTGGACCAAGTTTAGGTGCTCCTAAGCTCTGAAGAACAGCCTCAAGTTGCTGCAATGGAGTAAGGATGCCTTGTGCTATGAGTTGATGAAGAAATGGCCCAAGAACAAGGGTGTTTGATGGTTGAATGGGAGAGATATGGTGAGAGATGAAGGGATATATGTATGTATATATCAGATATATCTATATATCTCTGGTTTTTTGTTCCAAAAATCCAACCAAAACAAAGGAGGAGGAGAGGCCCCTTATATAGGCAAGACTAAGCTTCTAAGACAAGCTACAAAGGGGCAAAGGGGGCTAAGGGGAGGTCAAGGCTTATTGGAGAAGCTAGGATAGCTGGTAAGCTTCTTAAGCAAGCCAAGATAAAGGGGTCAAGGCTTCCTCAAGAAGCCTTGAGCAAAGGGTGCAAAAAGAGGGGTCCAAGGTGGTCCAAGGTGCAAAATAGCCACATATATGCACGGGGAGTAGGGTCTGTGCATCCCAGCTGGCACAGCTGGCATGCACCATGCTTGAGGGATGAAAAAGGGGCATATCGGCCATGAAAGGAGGTCATCGGCAAAATAAATGGCCGGTCGGCACAATATATTGCCAACCTGCAATTTATACTGGCCGGTCGGATAAATATAGTGCCGGTGGATGGCCGGTAAGGTCAAAAAATGGCGGTTGGTGTCCAAATTGAAGCCCCGGAAGTTAGCTTTCCAATGGCGCAAACCTTGCATTGAAATTCCTCCTGTGGAAAAAGTTATGCCCATTTTGGTGAAGCCGCGCAGATTCGATCCAACCGGGATGATGCCGAACGTCAGCTGCTCATATCTCCCCCACCCGGACTTGGCTTTAAGAGATTCTTGAGTGAAAAATGAAGCCCCGGAAGTAAGCTTTCCGACGGTGGTGGCCCCATAGCTAAAGTCCAAGTGTACAGATAGACAAGCCCGATTCAGCGAGGGCTGCTCGACTCGCTTCTACCCGGATTCATGCCGAACTTCTCCCAAACTAGTTTTCTCCTCTCCTTTCCTCTCTTCTTCAACTCCAAACCCCTAAGTAAGGTGTTTTGAAGGATTTTCCTCTCTCCTGAACATTTGCCCTGCACACCTTTCATCATCGAGCAAACCATCAGTAGCGCCCAAGTCTTAAGGGCGGTCAAAAATGGGGTGTCTACATCATCCATGTTCGTGTTCGTCTTGAGTTCCCAGAGGTCTTGGTCACGCGCCTTGCCTCAGGATCTCTTAACTTGCCTATTCTGTGCTTGGTTTTACACCAAGGACTTGTGTTTTGTAGTTCTGGGGGTGGGAAGAGGCATGTTAGCCATCCCTGAAACCCACCGGCCATGGCATGATGCCATCGGCCTTTACCTTTTGCTACCGACCAAATGTTTGGTCGGTCGACACTTCGGTTGGTGTATCGGCTCTTTGTGTGGGTCGACTGACCATTTATTTGGCCGATGGACTCCTTTTCTGGCCGATACCTCCTTTTTGCCACATTGAGGCATGGTGCATGCCAGCTGTGCCAGCTGGAGTGCACGGACTTGTCCTCCATACAACTAGTTGTATGGAGGAATTGCACCGTTTGCACCCTTTTGGTCTAGCTTCTTGGGAAAGCTTGGACCTTTGTCTTGGCTTCCTCAAGAAGCTTGGACACCTGTCTCAGCTTCCTAAGGAAGCCTTGGCCCCTTTGCCTTAGCTTCTTTAGGAAGCCTTGACCCCTTTTGATAGCTTCTCTTGGAAGTTTAACACTTTGCCTTGTCTATATAAGGAGACCTCCCCTCTCCTTTGGAGGGGTTCAGCAAAACCAGACCTAATTACATATATCTCTGATATATATCACCCTCTCTCTCTATATCTCCCTCTCTCTCTCTTGATTTGTGTGTGATTGAGGGCCTAAAAGTGTAGTTTGTTCTTAGTTTTGCACTAGAACACATAGTATTACACCATACTTTGACTTTGGAGGTGTTGAGGATTTGTTTTTCAAGTTTTGAGCTGGTTTTGATCAGAAGAAGGTGGCTGCACTTGCTATTCTTGAAGTGTTCTTCAAGGGTAACACTTTTGCTTTATTTTCCCCAAACTTGCACTAGTCTTTAACCTATCTAGCATACTGATTTAAGCTTTGTGTATAACTGAAAAAAAGTCTTGTATTTGCATGCTTAAGATACTTCATTAAGGTCACTTTGGTGTTGGGGGTCGATCTCCCCCTCTTAGGCCTTGTTTGGCCCCTTTTGTACCTTCTTTGTTGAGCTTTGAATCTTTTTGTGTATTGGCCTTCCCACCACTGAAATCCAGAGGATTTTCAGTGGTGAAGAAGGGGTCTTGAAGTCTTGCATAGGGGAGGGACACCCCTCTCCCTTTGTCTCTCTTTTTGTTTGCATTTTTGGCTCATAAGGGTAGCATGTATGCTTAATTTCTTTTGGCTTCATTTCATAGGTTTTTGGGTGTTATTTGGTCATATTATATCTCTATTTTTGGTCAGATTAATGGCCCCTTGCATGCTCAATATACTTGCTTTGTATTCTCTTATTTTGCCTAGAAGTGCATCATGCATTTAGCCTACCATGCTCATGTGTTTTTGCCTAGCTTTGTGAAGCTTTTGGTCATGTTTCATCATGCTTGAGGTTTGTTAGGTATTGATTTGGTCATACCTTTTATGCTTTGTATAGTCCCTTTACATTCTAGAATGTTGGCATCGGGTGTGTGAGTCATTAGCATGCATTACCTTGGCTATTTCAGTGATTTGGAATCACTTATTATGTCATTTCAGTCCATGTTTTGTGCTTACATGCTTACATTTGTTCTCCTTTTAATGTCTTGAAGAGGTGTGGTCTCATACTCCATGTTTGGGCTTTTGTGCAGGCCTATGTGTTTGAGTAATTCGAGCTGCCATAACAGTGGGTTTTGGGACTTGTTTTGGTGCATTGTAACTCTGTTTTGGTTGCATAGTCCATACCATGTTTGCTTGGGATAGGTGTTGGGCAATGTTCTCTTTTGTGGTCTTGCATGCCTTCTATTTCGCACCCATTCCCTATCATGTTTTGGCATCATTCTTCGCATGCTTTTCAGAGTCTAACATGAGTGTTTAACGTCCATGTATATTGCCTTCAAGTATGCCTAGAGTTGTCCCCTTCCATGCTTAGATGATGAACCTTGTTGTGTGCATGTTTGCATGCATAATTGGTGCTCTTTTGCACCATCTTCGGCCACTGTTTTTGGGGCATGGCTGAGGCTTCCCATTTCAGTTTAAGACCACCCTTGTACATAATTGCATACTTGGAATGATGTATATTGCATTACATTAGTTGCATGCCTGCATTATATCTTGTTTGCATTTTCGCATATTGCTTAGCTAATAAGCATCGCATGACCTTGTTGCATACATGGCATACTAATGTGACATTAGATTAGCTTGCATGTCTTGGTAGTATTGCATTGTATTAGGCTAGCATATTCATATCGCATTGCATTAAGTTGCATCATTTTGCATTATATATGACATACATGCATTGCATCTTGTTTGGTTTGGGGTGTCAAACCAAACTTGAGGAATGAGGCGTGTTCGTACTTAAAGTGACGAGACACGTCTCACTCCTCAGTCGCCAATGCTCTTGATCTCAACATGATAGGGCATGAGGCATTCATTTCTTTTGTGCATGCACTTACATTGAATGGCAAACTTGGCTTCTTAGGCCATCATGCATCAAAATGCATAATTGATGGCCTGAGGTTCGAGAGCCACGCTCCCTTGAGTCCATTGCATGATAGGGAGTGTGGCCATGCTCACATTTGCTTAAAAATTCCATGCCATACAATGCTTGCCCTCTGCTGCTGTCAACTGCAGGATTTTGCAGGAAGAAATAGCCGACCGGCCATATCTAGTGCCCACCGGCCATCAGTGTCCAGCCGATGACACAAGCTTTGGCCGATAATCCCATTCCCATGGCCGGTGGCATTTTGTTCTGGCCGGTGGCACTCCACAGTGCTCAGAAGGAAGCTCAAAGCAGTTCTGGAAACTTCACAATTTTTAGAGTAGCAAGGCAGTGTAAACAGAGGCAATAGTGGCATGGTACGGGTTTCTGAGCAAGCCAAGTCAAGCATGCATCACCCACGCATTTTGAGGCAGGGCTGCGACCATCTTCCTTCTGCATTTACTTCGTTAATTAATTAGAAGTTCTGTAATATTTAATTTAGTAGTATTCATTTGGTTGTGTAATATTTATTCGGACCCTCCGAGTGAGGGCAATTGTGTAATAAGTGTGCGTGAGTGTGTGTATGTCTTCTAACCTCACATCTTTCTTCCCTTTTTATTTACTAGCTTTCAATGGTTAGTATTAGGGCATATTTAGATTAGCATACCTTATGCTTTGCATGCGTACATCCATCTGTCTGTATTGCATGCTCTGGGCTTGGCTTATCATACTAACTGCATTGTATTTCAATTCCAAGTCGAATATGTGTTAGCTGTGGCATCAACATATGCCATTCTTAGATTAGCCGAGCCTATTCTAGTTGCATTATGTATGTGTCGCATTAGCCATCTTAACATGAACTAGGATCATGCATTTGATTACTAACTAGTTTCTGTTTTGGCTTGGAGTACTAGGTAAGCTTTTATGCTTTAGCATCATCAAACGATTTTCAAACAAACAAACATGAAATGTTTCGTTCCAATTCAGGCGACCCAGTCTATACTTGGTTGCTGTGCGCATAACATAGTAAATCTAGGCTAATAACTGGAATAAAAACACGTAATATTTTCAAAAAAAGATATCATGGTTAGTAGAGGCCGATCTTTGATCGGGCCAGCGGGGGTGCTCATAGCTGACCTTCCCCAATCGTACCCAAGCTCTCGAGCCGAGGCAACTTTGGTGATGACGGACACGTGGCGTTAGGCAACGAGTCAGGGTTTCCTAAATTCCCCCAGAAAAAATATTTAGGTGGCGACTCTGTATCTGGCAAAGCAGTCCATGTTTGACACTTCTTTCTAAAAATCTGTTTTCTCAAAATGATTTGCCGGATTTGGACTCTTTGGTTCAGATTTAGAACCGTGACAATTTGAGAGTCCGAACTATAGTGACCCATAGACGAACAGAACGGGACTCATCCTCCCGGGGCGTTCGGGGACGTCTATACACCTAAGTGTTCAATTCTCAAGTCCAAGACGATGAATTTGAATTCCATTTAATTTTCATCCTAATTCCCTTTGTTTTCTCTTACTTTCTCTTCTACCACTCAAGAAGAAACTTTTCCTCCAACTCTCTCTGTCCTTCTCCAACCTTCTCTCTTTTGTTATATGAACTAATTACATTAGGCAACTATTAGTTTCATTAGCTTAAGCGGCCAAGTTTAACTCAAACTAATCTTTCTTAGCCTCCAGGAAAGAGAATATATGGAGTAATTGTAGCTTAACGATATTACTTTTACTTAAGCAACTCATTTAATGTTTTTTAAATCACCTAATTGCTTAATTCTCAAGTCCAAAAAGATTTATTTGAATTCGAATTAATTTTCATCCTATTTTGCTTTCTTTTCTCTAACTTTGTCTTCTACCACTGAGGAAGAAAGATTCTCTCTAACTCTCTCCGTCCTACTAGAACCTTCTCTCTTTTATAGTAGGAACTGATTAGGTTAGGCAACTATTAATTTCATTAGCTTAAGAGGCCAAGTTTCATTCAAACTAATCTTGTTTAGCCTCCAAGAAAGAGAATTTACGGAGTAATTGTAGCTTAACGATATTAGTTTAACTTAAGCAACTCATTTTATGTTTTCTAAATTACCTAAGTGTTCAGTTCTCAAGTTGAAAAGGGTGAATTTGAATTTCCTTTAATTTTCATCCAAATTCCTTTTCTTTTCTCTAACTTCCACTTCTACCACTCAAGGTGAAAGTTTTTCTCTAATGCTCTCCGTCCTTCTCCAACCTTCTCTCTTTTCTTCTCGGAACTAATTAGCATAGTCAACTATTAGTTTTATTAGCTTAAGTGGCCAAGTTTAACTCAAACTAATCTTTCTTAGCCTCTAAGAAAGAAAATATACGTGGTAATTGTAGCTTAACGATATAACTTTTACTTAAGCAACTCATTTGATGTTTTCTAAATCACCTAAGTGCTAAATTCTCAAGCCCAAAAAGATGAATTTGAATTCGCATAAATTTTCATACTATTTCCCTTTCCTTTCTCTAACTTTCTCTTCTACCACTCAAGAAGAAAGATTCTTTCTCTCTCTCTCTGTCCTTTTAGAACCTTCTCTCTTTTATTGAAGGAACTAGTTAGCTTAGGCAACTATTAGTTTCATTAGCTTAAGAGGCCGAGTTTCACTCAAACTAATCTTGCTTAGCCTCCAAGAAAGAGAATTTATGGAGTAATTATAGGTTAACAATATTAGTTTAACTTAAGCAACTAATTTAATGTTTTCTAAATCACGTAAGTGTTCAGTTCTCAAGTCCAAAAGGATGAATTTGAATTCCCTTTCTTTTCTCTAACTTTCTCTTCTACCACTCAAGATGAAAGTTTTTCTCTAACTCCCTTTGTCCTTCTTTAACCTTCTATCTTTTGTTCAAGGAACTAATTCGCTTAGGCAACTATTAGTTACACTAGCTTAAGTGGCCAAGTCGAGCTCAAAATAATCTCTCTTTGCCTCCAAGAAAGAGAATATAAGGAGTAATGGTAGCTTAACGATATTACTTTTACTTAAGCAACTCATTTAATGTTTTCGAAATTAGCTAAGTGCTCAATTCTCAAGTCCAAAAAGTTGAAATTGAATTCGCATTAATTTTCATCCTATTTCCCTTTCTTTTCTCTAACTTTCTTTTCTCTAATGGGATCAGATAAACCGAGCCAGAAATAGCCAAGGTGCGACTTCAAAAGGAAATGCTGAGATCCTCTCTAACTCTCTCCATCCTACTTGAACCTTCTCTCTTTTGTTGGTGGAACTAATTAGCTTAGGCAACTTTTAGTTTCATTTGCTTAAAATGCAAAGTTTCATTCAATATAATCTTGCTTAGCCCCCAAGAAAGATAATTTACCGAGTAATTGTAGCTTAAAGATATTAGTTTAGATTAAGAAACTCTTTTCATGTTTTCTACATCACCTAAGTGTTCAATTCTCAGGTCGAAAAGGATGAATTTGAATTCCCTATAAATTTCATCCAATTTCCCTTTCTTTTCTCTAACTTTCTCTTCTAGTTCTCAGGAAAAAAGTTTCCCTCTAACACTCTCTGTCCTTTTCCATCGTCCTCTTTTTTTTGCTAGAAACTATTTAGCTTTGGCAACAAACAGTTTCTTTAGCTTAAGTGGCCTAGTTTAACTCAAACTAATCTTTCTTAGCCTCCAAGAAATAGATTTTACTTAGTAGTTGTACCATATTGATATTAGTTTTACTTAAGCATCTCATTTAAAGTTTTCTAAATGACCTAAGTGTTCAATTCTCAAGTCAAAGACGATGAATTTGAATTCTCTTTAATTTTCATCCTAATTCCCTTTCTTTTCTCTAACTTTCTCTTCTATCACCACTCAAGAATTTTTTTTTCTCTAACTGTCTCCGTCTTTCTTCAACCTTCTCTCTTTTGATCTAGGAACTAATTTGCCTTGGCAAATATTTGTTTCATTAGCTTAAGTGGCTAGGTTTAACTCAAACTAATCTTTCTTTGCCTCCAAGAAAGCGAATATATGGAGTAATGGTTGCTTAACGATATTACTTTTACTTAAGCAACTCATTTAATGTTTTCTAAATCACCTAAGTGGTCAATTCTCAAGCCAAAAAAGATGAATTTGAATTCGTATTACTTTTCATCTTATTTCCCTTTCTTTTCTCTTACTTTCTCTTCTACTACTCTAGAAGAATGGTTCTCTCTAACTCTCTCCGTCCTTCAAGAACCTTCTCTCTTTTATTGTAGGAACTAATTAGCTTACGCAACTATTAGTTTTAGTTGCTTAAGAGGCAAAGTTTCGCTCAAACTAATCTTACTTAGCCTCCAAGAGAGAGAATTTATGGTGTAATTGTAGCTTAACGATATTAGTTTAGCTTAAGCAACTATTTTCATGTTTTCTGCGTCACCTAAGTGTTCAATTCTCAAGTAAAAAAGGATGAATTTGAATTCCCTATAAATTTCATCCTATTTTCCTTTCTTTTCTCTAACTTTCTCTTCTGGTTCTCAGGAAGAAAATGTCCCTCTAACACTTTCTATTCTTTTCCATCGTCCTCTTTTTTTTTGCTAGGAACTAATTAGCTTGGGCAACAAATAGTTTCTTTAGCTTAAGTAGCCAAGTTTAACTCAAACTAATCTCGCTTAGCCTCCAAGAAATAGATTTTACTTAGTAATTGTGCCATAACGATATTAGTTTTACTTAAGCATCTCATTTAAAGTTTTCTAAATGGCCTAAGTGTTCAATTCTCAAGTCAAAGACGATGAGCTTGAATTCCCTTTAATTTTCATCCTAATTCCCTTTCTTTTCTCTTTCTTTTCTACCACCACTTAAGAAAAATGTTTTTCTCTAACTGTCTCCGTCCTTCTCCAACCTTCTCTCTTTTAATCTAGGAACTAATTAGCTTTGGCAACCATTAGTTTCATTAGCTTAAGTGGCCAGGTTTAACTCAAACTAATCTTTCTTTGCCTCTAAGAAAGAGAATATATGGAGTAATGGTTGCTTAACAATATTACTTTTACTTAAACAACTCATTTAATGTTTTCTAAATCACCTAAGAGCTCAATTCTCAAGTCCAAAAAGATGAATTTGAATTCGCATTACTTTTCATCTTATTTCCATTTCTTTTCTCTAACTTTCTCTTGTACTACTCTGGTAGAATGATTCTCTCTAACTCTCTCCGTTCTTCAAGAACTTTCTATCTTTTATTAGAGGAACTAATTAGCTTAGGCAACTATTAGTTTTATTTTCTTAAGAGGCGGAGTTTCACTCAAACTAATCTTACTTTGCTTCCAAGAAAGAGAATTTACCGAGTAATTGTAGCTTAAGGATATTAGTTTAATTTAACCAACTCATTTCATGTTTTCTAAATCAGCTATGTGTTTAGTTCTCAAGTCCAAAAGGACGAATTTGAATTCCCTATAAATTCCATCCTATTTCCTTTTCTATTTTCTGACTTTCTCTTCTAGTTCTCAAGAAGAAAGTTTCCCTATAACACTATATGTCCTTTTCCATCCTTCGCTCTTTTTTTCTAGGAACTAATTAGATTAGGCAACAAACAATTTTATTAGCTTAAGTGGCCAAGTTTAACTCAAACTAATCTTGCTTAGCCTACGATAATGATATTAGTTTAACTTAAGCATCTCATTTAAAGTTTTCTAAATCACCTAAGTGTTCAATTTTCAAGTCCAAAAGTATGAATTTCAATTCCCTTTAATTTTCCACGTAATTCCCTTTCGTTTCCCTAAGTTTCTCTTCTACCACTCAAGATGAAAGTTTTTCTCTCACTCTCTTCGTCCTTCTCCAACCTCTCATTTTGTTCTAGGATCTAATTAGCTTACGTAACTATTAGTTTCATTAGATTAAGAGGCCAAGTTTCACTCAAACTAATCTTGGTTAGGCACCAAGAAATAGAATTTACGGAATAATTGCAGCTTAACGATATTAGTTTAACTTTAGCAACTCATTTCATGTTTTCTAAATAACCTAAGCGTTCAATTCTCAAGTCTAAAAGGATGAATTCGAATTCCCTATAAATTTCATCCTATTTCCCTTTCTTTTCTCTAACTTTCTCTTCTTGTTCTTAGGAAGAAAGTTTCTTTCTAACACTCTCCGTCTTTCTCCATCCTTCTCTCTTTTTTCTAGGAACTAATTAGCTTAAGCAACAAATAGTTTTATTAGCTTAAGTGGCTAAGTTCAACTCAAACTAGTCTTGCTTAGCCTCCAAGAAAGAGATTTTACTTAGTAATTGTGACATAACGATATTAGTTTAAGTTATGCATCTCGTTTTAAGTTTTCTAAATCACCTTATTGTTCAATTCTCAAGTCTAAAAAGATGAATTTTAATTCCCTTTAATTTTTATCATAATTCAATTTCGTTTCTCTAACTTTCTCTTCTACCACTCAAGAAGAAAGTTTTTCTCTAACTCTCCCCGTCCTTCTCCAACCTTCTTTCTTTTCTTCTAGGAACTAATTAGCTTAGGCGACAATTAGTTTCAATAGCTTAAGTGGACAAGTTTAACTCAAACTAATCTTTCTTAGCTTCCTAGAAAGAGAATATACGGACTAATTGTAGCTTAACGATATTACTCTTACTTAAGCAACTCATTTAATATTTTCTAAATCACCTAAGTGCTCAATTCTCAAGTCCAAAAAGATAAATTTGAATTCGCATTAATTTTCATCCTATTTTCCTTTCTTTTCTCTAACTTTCTCTTCAACCACTTTAGAAGAAAGCTTTTATCTAAGTCTCGCTGTCCTTCTCCAACCTTCTGTCTTTTGTTCTAGGAACTAGTTAGCTTAGCCAAGTTTCACTCAAACTAATCTTGCTTAGCCCCTAAGAAAGAGATTTTACTTAGTAATTGTACCATAACGATATTAGTTTAACTTTAGAATCTCATTTAAAGTTTTCTAGATCACCTAAGTGTTCAATTCTCAAGTCCAAAATGATGAATTTGAAGTCCCTTTAATTTTCATCCTAATTCCCTTTGTTTTCTCTAACTTTCTTTTCTACCACCCAAGATGAAAGTTTTTCTCTAACTCTTTTCGTCCTTCTCCAACCTTCTCTCTATTTTTTTTCTATGAACTGATTAGCTTGGGCAACTATTAGTTTCGTTAGCTTAAGTGGCCAAGTTTAACTCAAACATATCTTTCTTAGCCTCCTAGAAAGAGAATATACGTAGTAAATGCAGCTTAACGATATTACTTTTACTGAAGCAACTCATTTAATGTTTTCTAAATTACCTAGGTGCTCAATTCTCAAGTCCAAAAAGATGAATTTGAATTCACATTAATTTTCATCCTATTTCCCGTTATTTTCTCTAACTCTCTCTTCTACCACGTAAGAAGAAAGATTCTCTGTAAGTCTCTTCGTCCTTCTAGAACCTTCTCTCTTTCATTGTAGGAACTAATTACCTTAAGAGGCCTAGTTTCACTCAAACTAATCTTGTTTAGCCTCCATGAAAGAGAATTTACGGAGTAATTGTTTCTTAACGATATTAGTTTTGCTTAAGCAACTCATTTAATGTTTTCTAAGTCAGCTAAGTGTTCAATTCTCAAGTCCAAAAGGATGAATTTGAATCTAACTTTCTCTTCTTTTTTTGGGTAAGTGAGATATAATAAAAAGAAGCAAAAACGAAAACAACATACCAGGGGCATGCCCTGGGCCCTACCCAAAGTTATACATCTGAAGCCAAAGAACAAAAAATAGACAACACATAGCAGACCCTTCCAAAGATAGGATATGGGCCTACTAACGACAAAATTGCTGAAACAGGGCTCCCTGCTCAAGCATGGTTTTTGACGCTCGAGCGGACCCATCTGTTCTGTAAAAGTGCTGGTTGCCTCATTTTTGCGCTCGAGCGTGACTTTGGATGCTCGAGCTGAGAGTCGAAACATTTGACTGACACTCGAGCGTGACTCTCCCAGCTCGAGCAAACATCAGTGCCTGCAAAAGTTCTGGGAACTAACATTTTACGCTCGAGCGGCGTTCTCCCTCGCTCGAGCGGACATGCCAAATTCTGGAATTTCCAGCAACCAGTTTGAGCTTCAAACTTGCATTCAAATTGACATAGCTTGCATTTTATGACCCATAACTCTCATATACATCTACTAACATGATACAAACACCAATTCACTACATTATGAAGCTCAAATCCTATGAATCAATTGCATGGATACCCAAATTATACCAAACTTACTTCCAACACATTGAATTCATGCATTCAAAACTCATACCTCTATGAATTGTACTTGCATGTGGGATATAATCTCCATTCTCAACTTAAATGATGAAGAGATGATCAAAAGCATGAACTTCAATCGAATTTCAATATGGATCATATACTTCATGCTCAAATATACAAATTCATGGCAATTTCTTGCATGCATGCTTATAATGATTTCATAATCATCAAATTCAACTCATTTTATGTTCTTGATCACCATCTAACTTTGAATCCACAAAATTACAAACTCAAACTCATGAATTTACTCACCTAGGAGCTCCAATCTTAAAAAATGTAGTTATATCTTGAGTTAATCTTCAAGATCACCAAGCTCCTTGATCAATTCTCTATCTTGAGTTCCCTTCCTCTCTAAATTCGGCACTCTCACTCTCTCTAGAGTGTAATCTCAGCCAAAGGAGAGAAATGAGCTCAAAACAATGCTCAAAAATGCAAATAGGCCACTTATATATGTTGGCCTAATCAAGTTTGATTAAGGCTAAGTAATTAATCCAAATTTAATCATTCTGAATCAATTTCTAATTAAATTTCACCGTAGGCTCTAAAAATTACGCTAATCACAATGGCGTAATCAATTTCGATTTCTGTGGCCGATAGGGCCTTCAATTTAAATTCTGAAGCAGAAAGTCAAACATATTTTCCTACGATGAACAGATAGAGATTCGAAAATACATATAATCATGTAATTATTACTCAAAACCATATCAAGTATATAATCACAATCATAATCAAGATCAATTAGCATAATGCGAAACAGGGTTATCACACTGCTAGTGTTCTTCTTTTCTCGATGACGATGGCTATACTATCATCTGGTATGTCCACCTTTGCCCCTAATGCAGCCAAGGCATCGGGGAAACAGTTGTGTGTTCGAGGAGTGTGCTGGATTTAGACATCATCAAACTAAGTGAGCAACTTCTGAACTACGGTGCGATATGGGCCAAAAAAGGCTCATTCAAGGCGAAATCACCTAGTGTTTGCTTGACAACTAACTTGGAGTAGCCCCAAATTTTCAACTTGCGGAGGCCTTTCTTTTGGGCAGCAATCAAACCCAATATCAGCGCCTCATATTCACCCTCGTTGTTTAAACATTCAAAGTCAAGCTTATATGATAAAGGGAACTTCTCCCCCTCTTAACTGGTTAGTGTTATGCCAGCTCTACCTTTCCCAGCCCCAGAGGCCCCACCAAATTTTAAATCCTAATAAGTCTCAATCACAGTTTGCTGAGACATGGACCTCAACAGGTAGAGGTACCTCTACAGGTTCATGTTCACCAGATAGGAATTGTGCTAGCAAGTCTGCAAGTGCTTGGCTCTTAATAGCCTTGGATGTAATGCAAGTAATGTCATATTCAGCTAGAGTCAAAAACCATCTTGCCATTCTCCCAGTTAGAGTGGACTTGCTCCGTAGGTAGCGGACTGGATCACTCATGGTCACAACCTAGATCAGGTGTGCCAAAAAATAATGGCGCAACTCCTGTGCTGTGAAAATTAAGGCCAAACAATGTCTCTCAATTGGAGTATACAATGATTCAGCACCATTGATCTTGTGACTGATGTAATAGATTGGCTTCTCAACGCCATCTATGTCTTGGACAAGTAAAGCTCCAATAGACCAAGGTGTAGAGGTAAGGTACTGTAGCAGAGGCTTTTCAAGCTGTGGGGTAATCATTGTAAGTGGTGAGGTAAGTGCTTTCTTCACCATATCAAATGCCTGTTGGTGTTCTTGTAACTATTCAAACTTGTGATTCCCATTCAACTATGTCCCAAAGGAAAAGGTTATCTCAGCAAGGGCTAGAATGAATCTCCTGAGGTATGACACTTTGCCTAAGAATTTCTTCAAGGCTTTTTGAGAGTATGGCAGTGGCATCTTGTAGACACCCCATTTTTTACCATCCTCAAGACTTGGAAGTCACCGTTTGAACACTCGGTGATCATCCATGTTCGTGTTCGTCTTGAGTTCTCGTAGGTCTCGACCACGCGCCTTGCCTTAAGACCTCTCGACTTGCCTGTTTTGTGTTTGGTTTTGCACCAAACAGTTGTGTTTTGCTTTTGAGGAGCGGGGAATGGCTTGTTGGCCATCCCCACATCTCACCGGCCATGGCTTGAGGCCACCGGCCATTGTTTTGTTGCCATCGGCCAAATGTTTGGTCGGTCGACACTCTTTGTGGTCGGTCGACCATTTATTTGGTCAATTTATCATTTTTGGTTGGCCGACCACTGTGCATCTGCTTTTGGCAGAAATTTTGTGCCAGCTGTGATAGCTGGCACCCACTTTGCACCCCCTTCATACACGTGTATGGAGGGATTTCACTCTTGCTTAACTTGTTTTGTAAGCTTTGCAAGAGTGAATCTCTATAAGAGGAGGCCTTCTCCTCCCTCCTCAAGGGTTCCAGAAGTTCAAAGGGAGGGTCTGAGATTAGGGTTAGGGTTGTGTATCTATTCTATCTCTATATCTTCCTCTCTTTGTGTATTTGTGTGTGTTTGTCCTTACTTTTGTGCACAAACACTTAGTGTTACACTTTCCTTTAGCTACTAAGGTACTAAGGAGTGATTTTCAGAGTTTTTGAGTGGATTCAAGCTTGAGGAAGCGGCTGGAGCTCAGTTCTTGAAAGGGGTCTTCAAGGGTAGGAACTTTGCTCTTTATTTCCCATTTTTGCATAGGCTTTTAGCCATCCTTGCATCTGTTTTTAAGCTTAACTTATAACATATAAAAGTTCTAATTTTAAGTGCTTAAAATAGTTGTTTAAGGTTATTTTGGTGTTTGGGGTTGTTTGACCCCTCTTAGGCCTTGTTTGGCCCCCATTTTGTGCTACTTTGGTGAGCTTCGGGAACACCTTGTTTGGGCCTCCTCACCACTGAAATCCCTCTGGATTTCAGTGATGGGGATGGTGCTTTAAGGTCCTAAGAAGGAGAGGGCCATCCCCTCTCCTTGTTGCCTTCAATGTTGGCCATTTTAGCCTCATGTGTGAGCATCTCGTTTAAGTGCATGTTGGCCATGTCTTAAGTGTTATTCATTCTTATTTTGCCATGATATAGCGATGTTTTTAATTGGTTTAGACACACCATGCATGCTTAGCATACTTGTCCTGTAATGCTATGAATTGCCTCAACATGTGCCTAGCATTTAGACCACCATGCTTACTTGTTTTGGCCTAGCTTTGTGAATCTTTTATGCATGTTTTAGTGTTCCCAAGGCCTTTTTTTGGTTGTTCAGGTTATCCATGCTTTGCTTTGTATAGCTACCATGTAATCCCCCTTGTGAGCCTTGAGTGTTGACCCCTCTAGCATGCTTTACTTGCTTGTTTCAGTGGTTTGGCACCACTTATAGCATCATTTCAGTCCTTGTGGTATGCTTGTATGCTTGCATTTGATGCCTCTTTAATGCTTTAAAAGGCTTGTGTCTTATGCTCCATGTTTGGACCTTTATGTATGCTTCCATGTTTAGACCATTTAGACGCCATCTAGGTGCGTCTTTGGCCTTGTTTAGACCTGCATTGGACCTGTTTTAGGTCCTCCTGGCCCTTTGGGGCTTGCTTCATCTAGCTTTGGTTTAAGCCCCCTCTTGAGCCTTGGACATTGTTGCATGCTTTGCTTGTCTTGTTTACTTGGTTTGGCACCTTTATAACATGATTTTCAGAGCTTAGTATGCATGCCATATGTCCATGTTTGTCCCCTTTAAATGTGCTTAAAAGTTGCTCTTTGATGCTTAAGTTTTGAACCATGTGTGCATGCAAGTTTGTGTGTGTTTTGGCCTTCATTTCCTTAGCATTCAGCCATTGTTTTGGGCTTATTTGAGAGCTGCCCAAACTAGTCTAAGACCCTCATTCGCATGTTGTTGCGTGCTAGCCTTGCCTGTTGTTACATACTTGGCCTATCTCATGTGTTGCATGTTTGAATCACATTACATTTGGCATGCATTTCCTCTTGTTTTGATTGCTTAACATGTTATATGTCTTGCATGTTTGCATGTTCACATTGCATCTTTGCATGCTTGTTGACTTGCATACTTGTTACATATTTGCATCTTAGCATGCTTGTTTACATCCTCATGTTGCATGTTTAGCATGCATGCCTAGGTTACATTTCACTAAGCATGCATACCTTGCCTCTTGAATTGATTACGATAGAGGTTAGCCCTCCATTGTTTGTTTATGTGCATTTCATTCCACACCAAAATGCATAACTTGGTTTCTTGGGCCATCACGCATTGAAATGCGCGATTGGTGGTCCGAGAATCGAGTACCATACCCCTTTGAGTCATAAACATGATAAAGGGTGTGGTGGTACAAACATTGCTTTGAAATGCATTGCCATGCCTTGTTTTACCCTCTGCTGCTGTCAAAACAAGTTCCTGTAGGAAGATATGGCCGGTTGCCCATCTCCATTGCCGGCTGGCTATCCATTTCTGGCGGATGGCTTTATAGATGGTCGATGACCACTTACCTTTGGCCGGTGATCATTCCTCATGGTCGGTGGCATTTCCTAGTGTTCAGAGGGTGTACCTTGGGACTTGTGCAGTCTTCAGAGGAGGAAAACAGTGAAAATAGAGGCAACTTGTGCATGGCGGTGGGTTTCCGAGCGGGGCCGAGCATACGTGCATTGGGCCCTCTTCTCGAAGCAATTTTATTGCTTTATTAGCTTAGTTAATTTGCTTAACTAGTTAATTGGTTTGTAATTAATTAATTAGCTTGTAGGTTAATTAATTTGTATTATTCTTTCGGACCCTTCGAGCGAGGGCAATTGTGTAATAAGCATGCATGAGTGTGTGTATGTCTTCCAACCGCACTTTTTCTCCCTTTTATTTACCAACTTTTGATGGTTAGTATTAGGGCATATTCAATTTAGCATACCTTATGCTATGCATGCGTGCGTCATTCATCAGCATTGCATGTACCGGGCTCGACGCATCATGCTAACTGCATAGTATTTCAAATCTAACTTGAATATATGTTGTCTGTCACATTTCACATACCATCCATAGATTAGCCGAGCCTATTCTAGTGACATTTTGTATGCGATGCATTAGCCATTTTAAACATGAACTAGGATCATGCATTTGATTACTAACTAGTTTCTATTTTGGCTTGGAGTACTACGTAAGCATTTATGCTTTAGCATCTGGCATGCGTGTGAACGTTAAACATGACAGCATGCTTACCATGTGGCTATATGCTTATGTGATATAAACTGCCTGAATGCCTGTGGGTGAAGGTTGGATTGTTTGAGTTGGAACAACTCATTGAAATCCGTGTTTTAGCCTACTTGCGAGTAGCAAATTTCAAATTGTTTTTCAACCAAACGGATATGCGATGCTTTGTTCCAAATTAGGCGATCTAGTCTATACTTTTGTGTTGTGCGCATCACATAGTAAGATTAGGCTAATAACCGGAATAGGAACACATATTTGGTTGCTCGGGTCATCCATGCTTTGCTTTGTAGCTCGGTACACCAATCCCCCTTGTGAGCCTT
>NW_021028812.1:1191694-1248049 GCF_004153795.1 Camellia sinensis | reverse complement strand
TGAATTCGCCTTAATTTTCTTCGTGTTTCCATTTCTTTACTCTAACTTTCTCCCCTGCCACTCAGGAACGAAGATTCTCTCTAACTCTCTCCGTCCTTCTCCAACCTTCTCTCTTTTCTTCTACAAACCAATTAGCTTAGGCAACTATTAGTATCATTAGCTTAGGTGGCCATGTTTAGCACAAACTAATCTTTCTTAGCCTCCAAGAAAGAGAATATACAGAGTAATTGTAGCTTAACGATATTACTTTTACCTAATTAACTCATTTAATGTTTTCTAAATCACCTAATCTAGCTTAACGATCTTAGTTTAGCTTAAGCAACTCATTTCGTGTTTTCTAAATCACCTAAGTGTTCAGTTCTCATGTCCAAACGGATGAATTTGAATTTCCTTTAATTTTCTTTCTAATTCCCTATTGTCTCTCTAACTTCCTATTTTTTACCTAACTCTCTCCGTCCTTCTCCAACCTTCACTCTTTTCTTCTACAAACCTATATTAGGCAACTATTAGCATCATTTGCTTGGGTGGCCAGGTTTAGCTCGAACTAATCTTTCTTAGCCTCCATGAAAGAGAATATACAGAATAATTGTAGCTTAACGATATCACTTTTTCCTAAGCAACTCATTTCATGTTTTCTAAATTGCCAAAATTGCCTGGGATTCTGTATGTGCTCCGAAAAATGAGGGAGGTTTGGGCTTTAAATCTTTAGATATTTGGAATAGAGCGGCCATAGCTAAACACATTTGGTTTTTGTTTTCTGGGGGTGAGGGATCGATGTGGTGTCAGTGGGTCAAATCCTATTTATTAAAGTGGAAGAGTTTCTGGATAGTTAAGGTTCCAAATGATCCCTCTTGGGTGTGGCGGAAATTATTGTCTCTTAGGAAGTGGGTTTCCCCACTGTTCAAGCATAAGATTGGGTGTGGGGACACCACCTTCCTTTGGTTTGATAATTGGCACCCCATTGGTCCTCTTTGGAACAAATTCGGGGATAGAATTATTTATGATTCTGCCCTTAACAGTGATACAAAAGTCAGTAAAATCATTGAGGGGTCTTCTTGGAAGTGGCCTTTTCCCAATTCGTGGGAAATTCAGGAGCTAATCTCCTCTACTCCTGTGTGTTTTCATCCTAATCCTTCCAACACTGATCAAGCTATTTGGAATCTTACCACTGATGGTAAGTTTTCCATTCAATCAGCTTGGAACCATTGGAGAAAGAAATTCGATAAAGTGGTTTGGCATAAGCTTGTGTGGGGCCCTCACAGAATCCCTAAAGTCAGCTTCATTGTTTGGGTGGCTCTCCACAATAGACTTTACACTGGTGATAGACTCCGTATGCTTGGCCTGTCTACTTGTTCTAAATGCCCCTTTTGCCTCCACCTGGAGGAAAGCCACTCTCATCTATTCTTTGATTGCATCTTCTCTAGTAGAGTCTGGTGTGCCATTGAAGCTGCTTGTAACATTAAGTGGCCTGTCCTTGGCTGGCCTGAGAGTGTTATCTTTGCTTCTAAGGAGACTAGAGGTTACTCTTTGAGGGCGAATATCATTAGTAATGCATTCTTGTGTTCTGTTTACATGATTTGGATTGAGAGAAATAACAGAATCTTTAACAAAGAGCTAAAACCTGAAGAGGTGGTCATTAAATCTGTTATCTAAATGGTTAGAAATAGAATGCTGTCACTTAAGAATATTCCTAGATCCAATGGTGACAAATGGTTTCCAGATAAATGGAGTTTGCCGGAGACAATTCTGAAGCCCGATAGCATCAGAAATGGGAGGGCTGCTGAGTGATGTGAGTTCACTAAATGAGGGTCGAGAGATGGTGAGCTTATATGAGGGTTTATGTACTTAAATTTTTTTTCTTTTGCAGGCATTCTCGGGTATACCAAGTGGATCTATCTATCTTTGAGGGTCGAGTGATGAAAGTTACTTTATATGTTCTCCAATTATTTGTGGGTCGAGTGATGTTAGCCATAAACAAATTTTTACTAATGACTATATATACTGTAAATTTTTATGTGCAGGATAAGGAAGCTAATTTCGAGTGGTGTGAGCCCCTAAACTGTGGGCCGAGTGTTGAGAGTTCCTACATTGAGTGTGTTGCTGCTATGTTTGGTCCTTGGTATCACTGGATATACTCACTTCTGATTTCTTCTACAGGGTCTATTACAATGTTTGAGCAATATGGTGGCTGCCTGGATAGGGATACGTGCTACGCGTCTGAAGGATGTGGCTGCTATGCAATTCCTATGCTGGGCAGATCAGGCTGCTGGGGGTCCACTAAAATGTTTGAGTTCTGTTGGGGTTGTATGAACTGCTTTGGGTTCGATGGCACTATGGGTGGTCGTGTTTCCTGGCAAATGATGATGGCTGCTTGTAGCGCCTTTGTGGATACTTGTCTTTCTTTTATTTTTATTTTATTTTTATTTTATTTGACTATGTATGGACTATGAGTGTTTTGCTTGGTTGTCACTCCTTTTGGCCTAGCCGTGTGGGATGTACATGGTTTATCATGAGTGTCTTTCTTTCCTGTTATTTTAGTTCCCTTCGGTTGGACATTATAACTGGTTTGCTGTGTTTAATTCCTTTTGGCCTATCCGTGCGGGATGTGCACGGCATTTCTGGTTTGTTGTTTTTTGGGTTTTGTACTGTGGACTTTGGTACGCCTGGTTGCTGTGCTTGGTCTTCTCTCGACAGGTTCCTCTTTTGCATAGGAGCAATATCTGTGGATAGCATCCTAGGTTCTCTGATAAATGGGACAGCCACGGGATGGACTTCTGTTTTTTTGCTTACTGTGACCGCTGGAAATGTCCAGAATGTGAGGAACCTTTTGCTTCTTATTTATTTGATTATTTGGTTGTCAAAGCCTGATGAATGCATGTTTATTTTTTGGTCTTATGCTTTCACTACGGGATGTGCATGTTTAAGCTGGTCTGTATGGTCCCGAACCTGTCTGATTGTGTTCATCTCTCCCATATGTTTATTATGGGACACATGAACATTTTTGTATGTTCGGGTCTATGTCGGTGTTGATCTAGGCTGTTTTTGTTTCTTTGTCTTTTGTTTTTGTTTTTTTGGTTAGGGCCTGGGGCATGCCCCTTGTAAATGTGTAATCTTCTGTGTTTTATTTATGACTTATTCACCCAAAAAAAAATGTTTTCTAAATCACCTAAGTGATCAATTCCCAAGTCCAAAAGGATGAATCTGAATTCGCCTTACTTTTCGTCGTATTTCCATTTCCTTTCTCTTTTATTGCAGAAACTAATCTAGCTTAACGATCTTAGTTTAGCTTAAGCAACTCATTTCGTGTTTTCTAAATCACCTACGTGTTCAGTTCTCATGTCCAAACGGATGAATTTGAATTTCCTTTAATTTTCTTTCTAATTCCCCATTGTCTCTCTAACTTCCTATTTTTTACCTAACTCTCTCCGTCCTTCTCCAACCTTCACTCTTTTCTTCTACAAACCAATATTAGGCAACTACTAGCATCATTTGCTTGGGTGGCCAGGTTTAGCTCGAACTAATCTTTCTTAGCCTCCATGAAAGAGAATATACAGAATAATTGTAGCTTAACAATATCACTTTTTCCTAAGCAACTCATTTCATGTTTTCTAAATCACCTAAGTGCTCAATTCCCAAGTCCAAAAGGATGAATCTGAATTCGCCTTACTTTTCGTCGTATTTCCATTTCCTTTCTCTAACTTTTTCCTCTACTACTCAAGAAGAAAGATTCTCTCTAACTCTCTCCGTCCGTCCTTCTAGAACGTTCTCTCTTTTATTGTAGGAACAAATTAGCTTACTCATTATCTTAAGAGGCCAAGCTTCACGCAAACTCATCTTGATTAGCCTACAAGACTGAGAATTTACGGGGTAATTGTGGCTTAACGATATTACTTTAACTTAAGCAACACATTTCATGTTTTCTAAATCACCTATGTGTTCAGTTCTCATGTCCAAACGGATGAATTTGAATTTCCTTTAATTTTCTTTCTAATTCCCTATTGTCTCTCTAACTTCCTATTTTTTCCCTAACTCTCTCCGTCCTTCTCCAACCTTCACTCTTTTCTTCTACAAACCAATATTAGGCAACTATTAGTATCATTTGCTTAGGTGGCCAAGTTTAGCTGCAACTAATCTTTCTTAGCCTCCAAGAAAGAGAATATACGGAGTAATTGTAGCTTAACGACATTACTTTTACCTAAGCAACTCATTTCATGTTTTCTAAATCACCTAAGTTCTCAATTCCCAACTCGAAAAGGATGAATCTGAATTTGCCTTAGTTTTCATCGTATTTCCATTTCCTTTCTCTAACTTTTTCCTCAACCACTCACGAAGAAAGATTCTCTCTAACTCTATCCGTCCGTCCTTCTAGAACGTTCTCTCTTTTATTGTAGCAACAAATTAGCTTAGTCATTACCTTAAGAGGCCAAGCTTCACGCAAACTAATCTTGATTAGCCTACAAGACTGAGAATTTACGGGGCAATTGTAGCTTAACGATATTAATTTAACTTAAGCAACTCATTTCATGTTTTCTAAATCACCTAAGTGTTCAGTTCTCAACTCCAAACGGAAGAATTTGAATTTCCTTTAATTTTCTTCCTAATTCCCCATCGTCTCTCTAACTTCCTATTTTTTCCCTAACTCTCTCCGTCCTTCTCCAACCTTCTCTCGTTTCTTCTACAAACCAATTGGCATAGGCAACTATTAGTATCATTAGCTTAGGTGGCTAAGTTTACCTCCAACTAATCTTTCTCAGCCTCCAAGAACGAGAATATACGGAGTAATTGTAGCTTAACGATATTACTTTTACCTAAGCAACTCATTTACTGTTTTCTAAATCACCTAGGTGCTCAATTCCCAAGTCCAAAAGGATGAATCTGAATTCGCCTTACTTTTCGTCGTATTTCCATTTCCTTTCTCTAACTTTTTCCTCTACCACTCCGGAAGAAAGATTCTCTCTAACTCTCTCCGTCCGTCCTTCTAGAACGTTCTCTCTTTTATTGTAGGAATAAATTAGCTTAGTCATTATCTTAAGAGGCCAAGCTTCACGCAAACTAATCTTGATTAGCCTACAAGACTGAGAATTTACGGGGTAATTGGGGCTTAACGATATTAGTTTAACTTAAAAGCAACTCATTTCATGTTTTCTAAATCACCTAAGTGTTCAGTTCTCAAGTCCAAACGGATGAATTTGAATTTCCTTTAATTTTCTTCCTAATTCACCCTCGTCTCTCTAACTTCATATTTTTTCCCTAACTCTCTCTGTCCTTCAACAACCTTCTCTCTTTCCTTTTACAAACCAATATTAGGAAACTATTAGAATCATTTGCCAAGGTGGCAAAGTTTAGCTAAAACTAATCTTTCATATGAAAGAGAATATACGGTGTAATTGTAGCTTAACGATATTACTTTTACCTAAGCAACTCATTTCATGTTTTATAAATTACTTAAGTGCTCAATTCCCAAGTCCACAAGGATGAATCTAAATTCGCCTTACTTTTCATCGTATTTCCATTTCCTTTCTCTAACTTTCTCCTCTACCACTCAGGAAGAAAGATTCTGTCCAACTCTCTCCGTCCAGCCTTCTAGAACGTTCTCTCTGTTATTGTAGGAACAAATTAGCTTAGTCATTATCTTAAGAGGCCAAGCTTCACGCAAACTAATCTTGATAAGCCTACAAGACTGAGAATTTACGGGGTAATTGTGGCTTAACGATATTAGTTTAACTTAAGACCTCATTTCATGTTTTCTAAATCACCTAAGTGTTCAGTTCTCAAGTCTAAACGGATGAATTTGAATTTCATTTAATTTTCTTCCTAATTCCCTATCGTCACTCTAACTTCCTATTTTTTTCCCTAACTCTCTCCGTCCTTCTACAACCTTCTCTCTTTTCTTCTACAAACCAATATTAGGCAACTATTAGTATCATTTTCCTAGGGGGCAAAGTTTAGCTAAAACTAATCTTTCTTAGCCTCCAAGAAAGAGAATATACAGAGTAATTGTAGCGTAACGATATTACTTTTACCTAAGCAGCTCATTTAATGTTTTCTAAATCACCTAAGTGTTCAGTTCTCAAGCCCAAACGGATGAATTTGAATTTCGTTTAATTTTCTTCCTAATTCCCTATTGTCTCTCTAACTTCCTATTTTTTCCCTAAGTCTCTCTGTCCTTCTCCAACCTTTCACTCTTTTCTTCTACAAACCAATATTAGGCAACTATTAGTATCATTTGCTTTGGTGGTCAAGTTTAGCTCAAACTAATCTTTCTTAGCCTCCATGAAAGAGAATAAACAGAGTAATTGTAGCTTAACGATATGACTTTTACCTAAGCAACTCATTTCATGTTTTCCAAATCACCTAAGTGCTCAATTCTTAAGTCCAAAAGGACGAATCGGAGTTCGCCTTACTTTTCACCGTATTTCCATTTCCTTTCTCTAACTTTCTGCTCTACCACTCAGGAAGAAAGATTCTCTCTAACTCCCTCCGTCCGTCCTTCTAGAACATTCTCTCTTTTATTGTAGGAACAAATTAACTTAGTCATTATCTTAAGAGGCCAAGCTTCACGAAAACTAATCTTGATTAGCCTACAAGACTGAGAATTTACGGGGTAATTGTGGCTTAACGATATTAGTTTAACTTAAGCAACTCATTTCATGTTTTCTAAATCACCTAAGTGTTCAGTTCTCAAGTCCAACTGGATGAATTTGAATTTCCTTTAATTTTCTTCCTAATTCCCTATTGTCTCTCTAACTTCCTATTTTTTCCCTAACTCCCCCCGTCCTTCTCCAACCTTCTCTCTTTTCTTCGACAAACCAATATTAGGCAACTATTAGTATCATTCGCTTAGGTGGCCAAGTTTAGCTCAAACTAATCTTTCTTAGCCTCCATGAAAGAGAATATACATAGTAATTGTAGCTTAACGATATCACTTTTACCTAAGCAACTCATTTCATGTTTTCTAAATCACCTAAGTGCTCAATTCCCAAGTCCAAAAGGATGAATCTTAATTCGCCTTACTTTTCATCGTATTTCCATTTCCTTTCTCTAACTTTCTCCTCTACCACTCAGGAAGAAATATTTTCTCTAACTCTCTCCGTCCGTCCATCTAGAACGTTCTGTATTTTATTGTAGGAACAAATTAGCTTAGTCATTATCTTAAGAGGCCAAGCTTCACGCAAACTAATCATGATTAGCCTACAAGACTGAGAATTTAAGGGGCAATTGTAGCTTAACGATCTTAGTTTAGCTTAAGCAACTCATTTCGTGTTTTCTAAATCACCTAAGTGTTCAGTTCTCATGTCCAAACGGATGAATTTGAATTTCCTTTAATTTTCTTTCTAATTCCCTATTGTCTCTCTAACTTCCTATTTTTTACCTAACTCTCTCCGTCCTTCTCCAACCTTCACTCTTTTCTTCTACAAACCAATATTAGGCAACAATTAGCATCATTTGCTTGGGTGGCCAGGTTTAGCTTGAACTAATCTTTCTTAGCCTCCATGAAAGAGAATATACAGAATAATTGTAGCTTAACGATATCACTTTTTCCTAAGTAACTCATTTCATATTTTCTAAATCACCTAAGTGCTCAATTCCCAAGTCCAAAAGGATGAATCTGAATTTGCCTTACTTTTCGTCGTATTTCCATTTCCTTTTTCTAACTTTTTCCTCTACTACTCAAGAAGAAAGATTCTCTCTAACTCTCTCCGTCCGTCCTTCTAGAACGTTCTCTCTTTTATTGTAGGAACAAATTAGCTTACTCATTATCTTAAGAGGCCAAGCTTCACGCAAACTCATCTTGATTAGCCTACAAAACTGAGAATTTACGGGGTAATTGTGGCTTAACGATATTACTTTAACTTAAGCAACTCATTTCATGTTGTTTAAATCACCTATGTGTTCAGTTCTCATGTCCAAACGAATGAATTTGAATTTCCTTTAATTTTCTTTCTCATTCCCTATTGTCTCTCTAACTTCCTATTTTTTACCTAACTCTCTCCGTCCTTCTCCAACCTTCACTCTTTTCTTCTACAAACCAATATTAGGCAACTATTAGTATCATTTGCTTAGGTGGCCAAGTTTAGCTGCAACTAATCTTTCTTAGCCTCCATGAAAGAGAATATACAGAGTAATTGTAGCTTAACGATATTACTTTTACCTAAGCAACTCATTTATTGTTTTGTAAATCACCTAGGTGCTCAATTCCCAAGTCCAAAAGGATGAATCTGAATTCGCCTTACTTTTCGTCGTATTTCCATTTCCTTTCTCTAACTTTTTCCTCTACCACTCCGGAAGAAAGATTCTCTCTAACTCTCTCCGTCCGTCCTTCTAGAACGTTCTCTCTTTTATTGTAGGAACAAATTAGCTTAGTCATTATCTTAAGAGGCCAAGCTTCACGCAAACTAATCTTGATTAGCCTACAAGACTGAGAATTTACGGGGTAATTGTGGCTTAACGATATTAGTTTAACTTAAGCAACTCATTTCATGTTTTCTAAATCACCTAAGTGTTCAGTTCTCAAGTCCAAACGGATGAATTTGAATTTCCTTTAATTTTCTTCCTAATTCACCGTCGTCTCTATAACTTCATATTTTTTCCCTAACTCTCTCTATCCTTCAACAACCTTCTCTCTTTTCTTTTACAAACCAATATTAGGCAACTATTAGTTTCATTTGCCAAGGTGGCAAAGTTTAGCTAAAACTAATCCTTCATAGCATCCATGAAAGAGAATATACGGTGTAATTGTAGCTTAACGATATTACTTTTACCTAAGCAACTCATTTCATGTTTTCTAAATTACTTAAGTGCTCAATTCCCAAGTCCAAAAGGACGAATCTAAATTCGCCTTACTTTTCATCGTATTTCCATTTCCTTTCCTAACTTTCTCCTCTACCACTCAGGAAGAAAGATCCTGTCCAACTCTCCCCGTCCAGCCTTCTAGAATGTTCTCTTTATTATTGTAGGAACAAATTAGCTTAGTCATTATCTTAAGGGGCCAAGCTTCACGCAAACTAATCTTGATAAGCCTACAAGACTGAGAATTTACGGGGTAATTGTGGCTTAACGATATTAGTTTAACTTAAGACCTCATTTCATGTTTTCTAAATCACCTAAGTGTTCAGTTCTCAAGTCTAAATGGATGAATTTGAATTTCATTTAATTTTCTTCCTAATTCCCTGTCGTCTCTCTAACTTCCTATTTTTTCCCTAACTCTCTCCATCCTTCTACAACCTTCTCTCTTTTCTTCTACAAACCAATATTAGGCAACTATTAGTATCATTTTCCTAGGGGGCAAAGTTTAGCTAAAACTAATCTTTCTTAGCCTCCAAGAAGGAGAATATACGGAGTAATTGTAGCGTAATGATATTACTTTTACCTAAGGAGCTCATTTAATATTTTCTAAATCACCTAAGTGTTCAGTTCTCAAGCTCAAACGGATGAATTTGAATTTCGTTTAATTTTCTTCCTAATTCCCTATTGTCTCTCTAACTTCCTATTTTTTCCCTAAGTCCCTCTGTCCTTCTCCAACCTTTCACTCTTTTCTTCTACAAAGCAATATTAGGCAACTATTAGTATTATTTGCTAAGGTGGCCAAGTTTAGCTCAAACTAATCTTTCTTAGCCACCATGAAAGAGAATATACAGAGTAATTGTGGCTTAACGATATGACTTTTACCTAAGCAACTCATTTCATGTTTTCCAAATCACCTAAGTGCTCAATTCTTAAGTCCAACAGGACGAATCAGAGTTCGCCTTACTTTTCATCGTATTTCCATTTCCTTTCTCTAACTTTCTGCTCTACCACTCAGGAAGAAAGATTCTCTCTAACTCCCTCAGTCCGTCCTTCTAGAACGTTCTCTCTTTGATTGTAGGAACAAATTAGCCTAGTCATTATCTTAAGAGGCCAAGCTTCACGAAAACTAATCTTGATTAGCCTACAAGATTGAGAATTTACGGGGAAATTGTGGCTTAACGATATTAGTTTAACTTAAGCAACTCATTTCATGTTTTCTAAATCACCTAAGTGTTCAGTTCTCAAGTCCAAATGGATGAATTTGAATTTCCTTTAATTTTCTTCCTAATTCCCTATTGTCTCTCTAACTTCCTATTTTTTCCCTAACTCTCTCCGTCCTTCACCAACCATCTCTCTTTTCTTCGACAAACCAATATTAGGCAACTATTAGTATCGTTCGCTTAGGTGGCCAAGTTTAGCTCAAACTAATCTTTCTTAGCCTCCATGAAAGAGAATTACATAGTAATTGTAGCTTCACGATATCACTTTTACCTAAGCAACTCATTTCACGTTTTCTAAATCACCTAAGTGCTCAATTCCCAAGTCCAAAAGGATGAATCTTAGTTCGCCTTACTTTTCATCGTATTTCCATATCCTTTCTCTAACTTTCTCCTCTACCACTCAGGAAGAAAGATTCTCTCTAACTCTCTCCGTCCGTCCATCTAGAACGTTCTCTATTTTATTGTAGGAACAAAATAGCTTAGTCATTATCTTAAGAGGCCAAGCTTCACGCAAACTAATCTTGATTAGCCTAAAAGACTGAGAATTTACGGGGTAATTGTGGCTTAACGATATCAGTTTAACTTAAGCAACTCATTTCATGTTTTCTAAATCACCTAAGTGTTCAGTTCTCAAGTCCAAACGGATGAATTTGAATTTCCTTTAATTTTCTTCCTAATTGACTCTCGTCTCTCTAACTTGATATTTTTTCCCTAACTCTCTCTATCCTTCAACAACCTTCTCTCTTTTCTTTTACAAACCAATATTAGGCTACTATTAGTATCATTTGCCAAGGTGGCAAAGTTTAGCTAAAACTAATATTTCATAGCATCCTTGAAAGAGAATATACGGTGTAATTGTAGCTTAACGATATTACTTTTACCTAAGCAACTCATTTCATGTTTTCTAAATTATTTAAGTGCTCAATTCCCAAGTCCAAAAGGATGAATCTAAATTCGCCTTACTTTTCATCGTATTTCCATTTCCTTTCTCTGATTTTCTCGTCTACCACTCAGGAAGAAAGATTCTGTCCAACTCTCTCCGTCCAGCCTTCTAGAACGTTCTCTCTGTTATTGTAGGAACAAAATAGCTTAGTCATTCTCTTAAGAGGCCAAGCTTCACGCAAACTAATCTTGATAAGCCTACAAGACTGAGAATTTACGGGGTAATTGTGGCTTAACGATATTAGTTTAACTTAAGACCTCATTTCATGTTTTCTAAATCACCTAAGTGTTCAGTTCTCAAGTCTAAACGGATGAATTTGAATTTCATTTAATTTTCTTCCTAATTCCCTATCGTCCCTCTAACTTCCTATTTTTTCCCTAACTCTCTCCTTCCTTCTACAACCTTCTCTCTTTTCTTCTACAAACCAATATTAGGCAACTATTAGTATCATTTTCCTAGGGGGCAAAGTTTAGCTAAAACTAATCTTTCTTAGCCTCCAAGAAATAGAATATACGGAGCAATTGTAGCGTAACGATATTACTTTTACCTAAGCGGCTCATTTAATGTTTTCTAAATCACCTAACTATTTAGTTCTCAAGCCCAAACGGATGAATTTGAATTTCGTTTAATTTTCTTCCTAATTCCCTATTGTCTCTCTAACTTCCTATTTTTTCCCTAAGTCTCTCTGTCCTTCTCCAACCTTTCACTCTTTTCTTCTACAAACCAATATTAGGCAACTATTAGTATCATTTGCTTAGGTGGCCAAGTTTAGTTCAAACTAATCTTTCTTAACCTCCATGAAAGAGAATATACAGAGTAATTGTAGCTTAACGATATGACTTTTACCTAAGCAACGCATTTCATGTTTTCTAAATCACCTAAGTGCTCAATTCTTAAGTCCAAAAGGACGAATAGGAGTTCGCCTTACTTTTCATCGTATTTCCATTTCCTTTCTCTAACTTTCTGCTCTACCACTCAGGAAGAAAGATTCTCTCTAACTCCCTCCGTCCATCCTTCTAGAACGTTCTCTCTTTTATTGTAGGAACAAATTAGCTTAGTAATTATCTTAAGAGGCCAAACTTCACGAAAACTAATCTTGATTAGCCTACAGGACTGAGAATTTACGGGAATTTACGAGGTAATTGTGGCTTAACGATATTAGTTTAACTTAAGCAACTCATTTATGTTTTCTAAATCACCTAAGTGTTCAGTTCTCAAGTCTAAACGGATGAATTTGAATTTCATTTAATTTTCTTCCTAATTCCCTATCGTCACTCTAACTTCCTATTTTTTCCCTAACTCTCTCCGTCCTTCCCCAACCTTCTCTCTTTTCTTCTACAAACCAATTAGCATAGGCAACTATTAGTATCATTAGCTTAGGTGGCTTAGTTTACCTCCAACTAATCTTTCTTAGCCTCCAAGAAATAGAATATACGGAGCAATTGTAGCGTAACGATATTACTTTTACCTAAGCGGCTCATTTAATGTTTTCTAAATCACCTAACTATTTAGTTCTCAAGCCCAAACGGATGAATTTGAATTTCGTTTAATTTTCTTCCTAATTCCCTATTGTCTCTCTAACTTCCTATTTTTTCCCTAACTCTCTCCGTCCTTCTCCAACCTTCACTCTTTTCTTCTACAAACCAATATTAGGCAACTATTAGTATCATTTGCTTAGGTGGCCAAGTTTAGCTGCAACTAATCTTTCTTAGCCTCCAAGAAATAGAATATACGGAGCAATTGTAGCGTAACGATATTACTTTTACCTAAGCGGCTCATTTAATGTTTTCTAAATCACCTAACTATTTAGTTCTCAAGCCCAAACGGATGAATTTGAATTTCGTTTAATTTTCTTCCTAATTCCCTATTGTCTCTCTAACTTCCTATTTTTTACCTAACTCTCTCCGTCCTTCTCCAACCTTCACTCTTTTCTTCTACAAACCAATATTAGGCAACTATTAGTATCATTTGCTTAGGTGGCCAAGTTTAGCTGCAACTAATCTTTCTTAGCCTCCAAGAAATAGAATATACGGAGCAATTGTAGCGTAACGATATTACTTTTACCTAAGCGGCTCATTTAATGTTTTCTAAATCACCTAACTATTTAGTTCTCAAGCCCAAACGGATGAATTTGAATTTCGTTTAATTTTCTTCCTAATTCCCTATTGTCTCTCTAACTTCCTATTTTTTACCTAACTCTCTCCGTCCTTCTCCAACCTTCACTCTTTTCTTCTACAAACCAATATTAGGCAACTATTAGTATCATTTGCTTAGGTGGCCAAGTTTAGCTGCAACTAATCTTTCTTAGCCTCCAAGAAAGAGAATATACGGAGTAATTGTAGCTTAACGACATTACTTTTACCTAAGCAACTCATTTAATGCAATTCCCAAGTCCAAAAGGATGAATCTGAATCCGCCTTACTTTTCATCGTATTTCCATTTCCTTTCTCTAACGTTCTCTCTTTTATTGTAGCAACAAATTAGCTCAGTCAGACCTTTGGTCCATTCATTTATATCAGGACGACCTTTGGTCCATTCATTTATATCAGGACGACCTTTGGTCCATTCATTTATATCAGGACGACCTTTGGTCCATTCATTTATATCAGGACGACCTTTGGTCCATTCATTTATATCAGGACGACCTTTGGTCCATTCATTTATATCAGGACGACCTTTGGTCCATTCATTTATATCAGGACGACCTTTGGTCCATTCATTTATATCAGGACGACCTTTGGTCCATTCATTTATATCAGGACGACCTTTGGTCCATTCATTTATATCAGGACGACCTTTGGTCCATTCATTTATATCAGGACGACCTTTGGTCCATTCATTTATATCAGGACGACCTTTGGTCCATTCATTTATATCAGGACGACCTTTGGTCCATTCATTTATATCAGGACGACCTTTGGTCCATTCATTTATATCAGGACGACCTTTGGTCCATTCATTTATATCAGGACGACCTTTGGTCCATTCATTTATATCAGGACGACCTTTGGTCCATTCATTTATATCAGGACGACCTTTGGTCCATTCATTTATATCAGGACGACCTTTGGTCCATTCATTTATATCAGGACGACCTTTGGTCCATTCATTTATATCAGGACGACCTTTGGTCCATTCATTTATATCAGGACGACCTTTGGTCCATTCATTTATATCAGGACGACCTTTGGTCCATTCATTTATATCAGGACGACCTTTGGTCCATTCATTTATATCAGGACGACCTTTGGTCCATTCATTTATATCAGGACGACCTTTGGTCCATTCATTTATATCAGGACGACCTTTGGTCCATTCATTTATATCAGGACGACCTTTGGTCCATTCATTTATATCAGGACGACCTTTGGTCCATTCATTTATATCAGGACGACCTTTGGTCCATTCATTTATATCAGGACGACCTTTGGTCCATTCATTTATATCAGGACGACCTTTGGTCCATTCATTTATATCAGGACGACCTTTGGTCCATTCATTTATATCAGGACGACCTTTGGTCCATTCATTTATATCAGGACGACCTTTGGTCCATTCATTTATATCAGGACGACCTTTGGTCCATTCATTTATATCAGGACGACCTTTGGTCCATTCATTTATATCAGGACGACCTTTGGTCCATTCATTTATATCAGGACGACCTTTGGTCCATTCATTTATATCAGGACGACCTTTGGTCCATTCATTTATATCAGGACGACCTTTGGTCCATTCATTTATATCAGGACGACCTTTGGTCCATTCATTTATATCAGGACGACCTTTGGTCCATTCATTTATATCAGGACGACCTTTGGTCCATTCATTTATATCAGGACGACCTTTGGTCCATTCATTTATATCAGGACGACCTTTGGTCCATTCATTTATATCAGGACGACCTTTGGTCCATTCATTTATATCAGGACGACCTTTGGTCCATTCATTTATATCAGGACGACCTTTGGTCCATTCATTTATATCAGGACGACCTTTGGTCCATTCATTTATATCAGGACGACCTTTGGTCCATTCATTTATATCAGGACGACCTTTGGTCCATTCATTTATATCAGGACGACCTTTGGTCCATTCATTTATATCAGGACGACCTTTGGTCCATTCATTTATATCAGGACGACCTTTGGTCCATTCATTTATATCAGGACGACCTTTGGTCCATTCATTTATATCAGGACGACCTTTGGTCCATTCATTTATATCAGGACGACCTTTGGTCCATTCATTTATATCAGGACGACCTTTGGTCCATTCATTTATATCAGGACGACCTTTGGTCCATTCATTTATATCAGGACGACCTTTGGTCCATTCATTTATATCAGGACGACCTTTGGTCCATTCATTTATATCAGGACGACCTTTGGTCCATTCATTTATATCAGGACGACCTTTGGTCCATTCATTTATATCAGGACGACCTTTGGTCCATTCATTTATATCAGGACGACCTTTGGTCCATTCATTTATATCAGGACGACCTTTGGTCCATTCATTTATATCAGGACGACCTTTGGTCCATTCATTTATATCAGGACGACCTTTGGTCCATTCATTTATATCAGGACGACCTTTGGTCCATTCATTTATATCAGGACGACCTTTGGTCCATTCATTTATATCAGGACGACCTTTGGTCCATTCATTTATATCAGGACGACCTTTGGTCCATTCATTTATATCAGGACGACCTTTGGTCCATTCATTTATATCAGGACGACCTTTGGTCCATTCATTTATATCAGGACGACCTTTGGTCCATTCATTTATATCAGGACGACCTTTGGTCCATTCATTTATATCAGGACGACCTTTGGTCCATTCATTTATATCAGGACGACCTTTGGTCCATTCATTTATATCAGGACGACCTTTGGTCCATTCATTTATATCAGGACGACCTTTGGTCCATTCATTTATATCAGGACGACCTTTGGTCCATTCATTTATATCAGGACGACCTTTGGTCCATTCATTTATATCAGGACGACCTTTGGTCCATTCATTTATATCAGGACGACCTTTGGTCCATTCATTCACATCAAAACGACCTTTGGTCCATTCATTCACATCAAAACGACCTTTGGTCCATTCATTCACATCAAAACGACCTTTGGTAGGTGTGGGAAGAAAGCAGAGCCTCTCTCTCTAGATTCTAGAGAGAGAATGCTCCCCCCGGTGGTGTATCATGGTTGTAGTGTTGTACTGGTGCATTTCTGACCAGTTTGCTTTGCTCCTTTACCCCCATCTGTGGGCGGATTGAGCATGAATCAAGTCTGTTAAGCCCCATTGAGGGGTGGTGCTGATCTATGTTCGTGAATTTCAAGTTTCTTGGAGTTCTCTGGTTGTCTCTGGGCTTTACTTTCTCTCTCTACAAACTAGATGGCCTATGTTGAGATGCGGTCAGCCATGGCACCTGTCGGCCCTCGAGGGTCAGATTCACCGTGGTCATTAGGCCTGTGTTTACGGGGTCTGGTCTTTGTTGGTGGGTTAGATGGTGCGATGGTGGGTACTGTTCTCTTGTAAGCTGCTAGTTTGAGGATGTTGAAGTTCCCTGGAGGCGTCTGGGTATGTCACCGGTAGGTCTGCAGCTTGGTGTTGTACCTGCTGGATGTCTTTATGTTAGAGGCTAGTCATGTTTAATGATTATTGTATGCATGCGAAGGGGGGCTAGTCTCAGTTTGCTTCGGCGATGATGATCAAGCTCTGTTCTTCTACGGCGGTGTGCAGGATGCTCATGACAGTCGTGTTTTTAGCCCAGATTTTTGCTGGGTGGTTTTGTGTTTTTGGCACATGCTCGCCGGCGTGTATGTTAATGGTGTTCTGGTTCAGGGTTGCTGCCATTGCTGCTATATTTTGGAGCAACGTGGTGGATTTTTGGGGTTCTGCGGGTTGGCTGCCATGTTTGGCATAGCATGAGTTGGCTAGCGGTGCTGGGTTTTCCGACGGCAGATTATGTTCTAGGTAATCAAGCTTCGCCGGCCATGGTGGACTTCCGACGCTGGTGTATTTTTAATACATGAGCTATGAAGGAGTTGAAGTGGGTTTCACGAGTCTTGGGCGCGTGGGATTCATTAACAAATGTAGCTGGGTGCTTTCATAGGCTCTACATCACCTATGGAATGATGTGTTTTTGACGTGTGATGAGTGATGTTGTAATATTGCTGTGTAGCAGGTTGCACCACGTGGGTGGAGGGTGGGTTTTCTCCCGCCAAGGGGTTTTGATTTCTGGGATGGTGGGTATGCTTTTGGCCCACGGTTTTGGGTAAACCAGTAATGGTTTTGTATTGTTATATTGGTTGGCAGCGCTGTGACGAAGTGTATGGGCCCATCTTTTGATTTATAATTTACAGTGGGCCCACAGGGCCAATAGTGCTAACTTGTTTTGTGGGTTTCTACCACGTCTGTAAAATTGTCCATATATCATTCCCCAATACCCATCTATTATTTTTGATGGTAGAGGGTATTTGGAGTTTTTTGATATATGGACAATTTTTGATTTTATTATTGTGTTTGTTAGGTACCCGATTGTTACGGGTTTGTTTTAATTGTTTTTAATTAGTTATTTTTTATTAGTTCCCCTCTTTGTGGGTTACGAGATTCGTTGTATTACCTGGGGTATGCCCCTTGTAAATGTGTAAACTTTGTCTTTAATTTATGACTTACCCACCCAAAAAAAAAAAATTGTAGCTTAACGATATCACTTTTACCTAAGCAAATTTCATGTTTTCTAAATCACCTAAGTGCTCGATTCCCAAGTCAAAAAGGATGAATCTGAATTCGCCTTACTTTTCAACGTATTTCCATTTCCTTTCTCTAATTTTCTCCTCTACCACTCAGGAAGAAAGATTCTCTCTAACTCTCTCCGTCCGTCCTTCTAGAACGTTCTCCCTTTTATTGTAGGAACAAATTAGCTTAGTCATTATCTTTAGAGGCCAAGCTTCACGTAAACAAATCATGATTAGCCTACGAGACAGAGAATTTACGTGGTAATTGTTGCTTAACGATATTAGTTTAACTTAAGCAACTCATTTCACGTTTTCTAAATCACCAAAGTGTTCAGTTCTCAAGTCCAAACGGATGAATTTGAATTTCCATTAATTTTCTACCTAATTCCCCCTCGTCTCTCTAACTTCCTATTTTTTCCCTAACTCTCTCCGTCCTTCTCCAGCCTTCTCTCTTTTCTTCAACAAACCAATTCGCATAGGCAACTATTAGTAGCATTAGCTTAGGTGGCTAAGTTTACCTCCAACTAATCTTTCTTAGCCTCCAAGAAAGAGAATATACGGAGTAATTGTAGCTTAATGACATTACTTTTACCTAAACAACTCATTTCATGTTTTCTAAAACACCTAAGTTCTCAATTCCCAACTCCAAAAGGATGAATCTGAATTCGCCTTACTTTTCGTCGTATTTCCATTTCCTTTCTCTAACTTTTTCCTCAACCACTCACGAAGAAAGATTCTCCCTAACTCTATCCGTCCGTCCTTCTAGAACGTTCTCTCTTTTATTGTAGCAACAAATTAGCTTAGTCATTATCTTAAGAGGCCAAGCTTCACGCAAACTAATCTTGATTAGCCCCCAAGACTGAGAATTTACGGGGTAATTGTAGCTTAACGATATTAGTTTAACTTAAGCAACTTATTTCATGTTTTCTAAATCACCTAAGTGTTCAGTTCTCAAGTCAAAACGGTTGAATTTGAATTTCCTTTAATTTTCTTCCCAATTCCCTATTGTCTCTCTAACTTCCTATTTTCTCCCTAACTCTCTCCGTCCTTCTCCAACCTTCTCTCTTTTCTTCTGCAAACCAATATTAGGCAACTGTTAGTATCATTTGCTTAGGTGGCCAAGTTTAGCTCAAACTAATCTTTTTTAGCCTCCATGAAAGAGAATATAACAAGTAATTGTAGCTTAACAATATCACCTTTACCTAAACAACTCATTTCATGTTTTCTAAATCACCTAAGTGCTCAATTCCCAAGTCCAAAAGGATGAATCTGAATTCGCCTTACCTTTCATCGTATTTCCATTTCCTTTCACTAACTTTCTCCTCTACCACTCAGGAAGAAAGATTCTCCCTAACTCTCTCCGTCCGTCCATCTAGAACGTTCTCTCTTTTATTGTAGGAACAAATTAGCTTAGTCATTATCTTAAGAGGCTAAGCTTCACGCAAACTAATCTTGATTAGCCTACAAGACTGAGAATTTACGGGGTAATTGTGGCTTAACGATATTAGTTTAACTTAAGCAACTCATTTCATGTTTTCTAAATCACCTTAGTGTTCAGTTCTCAAGTCCAAATGGATGAATTTGAATTTCCTTTAATTTTCTTCCTAATTCCCTATTGTTTCTCTAACTTCCTATTTTTTCCCTAACTCTCTCCGTCCTTCTCCAACCTTCTCTCTTTTCTTCTACAAACCAATATTAGGCAACTATTAGTATCATTTGCTTATGAAAGAGAATATACAGAGTAATTGTAGCTTAACGACATCACTTTTACCTAAGCAACTCATTTCATGTTTTCTAAATCACCTAAGTGCTCAATTCCCAAGTCCAATTATTCACCTAAAAAAAAAATATTATTGACCTAAAAAAAATTCCCAAGTCCAAAAGGTTGAATCTGAATTCGCCTTACTTTTCTTCGTATTTCCATTTCCGTTTTCTAAATTTCTCCTCTACCACTCAGGAAGAAAGATTCTCTCTAACTCTCTTCGTCCGTCCATCTAGAACGTTCTCTCTTTTATTGTAGGAACAAATTAGCTTAGTCATTATCTTAAGAGGCCAAGCTTCACGCAAACTACTCTTGATTAGCCTACAAGACTGAGAATTTACGGGGCAATTGTAGCTTAACGATATTAGTTTAACTTAAGCCACTCATTTCATGATTTCTAAATCACCTAAGTGTTCAGGCCTCAAGTCCAAACGGATGAATTTGAATTTCCTTTAATTTTCCTCCTAATTCCCTATCGTCACTCTAACTTCCTATTTTTTCCCTAACTCTCTTCGTCCTTCTCTCTTTTCTTCTACAAACCAATTAGCATAGGCAACTATTAGTATCATTAGCTTAGGTGGCTTAGTTTACCTCCAACTAATCTTTCTTAGCCTCCAAGAAAGAGAATATACGGAGTAATTGTAGCTTAACGATATTACTTTTACCTAAGCAACACATTTATTGTTTTCTAAATCCCCTAAGTGTTCAATTCCGAAGTCCAAAACGTTGAATCTGAATTCGCCTTACTTTTCGTCGTATTTCCATTTCCTTTCTCTAACTTTTTTCTCTACCACTCAGGAAGAAAGATTCTCTCACACTCTCTCCGTCCGTCCTTCTAGAACGTTCTCTCTTTTATTGTAGGAATAAATTAGCTTAGTCATTTTCTTAAGAGGCCAAGCTTCACGCAAACTAATCTTGATTAGCCTACAAGACTGAGAATTTACGGGGTAATTGTGGCTTAACGATATTAGTTTAACTTAAGCTACTCATTTCATGTTTTCTAAATCACCTAATTGTTCAGTTCTCAAGTCCAAATGGATGAATTTGAATTTCCTTTAATTTTCTTCCTAATTCCCTATCGTCTCTCTAACTTTCTATTTTTTCCCTAACTCTCTCTGTCCTTCTAGAACCTTCTCTCTTTTCTTCCACAAACCAAAGTGTTCAATTCTCATATCCAAATCGAAGAATTTCAATTCCCTGTAAGTTTCATTCTATTTACCTCCCATTTTCCCAACTATCTATTCTAGTTCTCAGGAAGAAAGTTTCTCTCTAACTCTCTCCGCCCCTCTCTATTTTTTTCTAGGAACTAAGTATCTTAGGCAACGAACTGTTTCATTAGCTTAAGTGGCCAAGATTAACTCGGACTAATCTTGCTAAGCCTCCAGAAAAGAGATTTTACTTAGTGATTGTGGAAAACCGTATTAGTCTAATTTAAGCATCTCATTTAAAGTTTTCTAAATCACCTAAGTGTTCAATTCTCAAGTCCAAGAGGATGAACTTGAATTCCCTTTAATTTGCATCCTAATTCCCTTTCTTTTCTCTAACTTTCTCTCCTACCACTCAAGAAGAAAGTTTTCCTCTAACTCTCTCCGTCCTTCTCCAACCCTCTCTCTTTTGTTCTAGGAACAAACTAGCTTAGGCAGCTATTAGTTTCATTAGCTTAAGCGGCCAAGTTTAACTCAAACTAATCTTTCTTAGCCTCCAAGAAAGAGAATATACGGTGCAATTGTAGCTTAATGACATTCCTTTTCCTTAAGCAACTCATTTAATTTTTTCTAAATCACCTAAGTGCTCAATTTTCATGTCCAAAAAGATGAATTTGAATTCGCCTTAATTTTCTTCATATTTCCATTTCTTTTCTCAAAATTTCTCCTCTACCACTCAGGAACAAAGATTCTCTCTAACTCTCTCCGTCCTTCTAGAACGTTCTCTCTTCTATCGTAGGAACAAGTTAGCTTAGTCATTATCATAAGAGGCCAAGTTTCGCGCAAACTAATCTCGATTAGCCTCCAAGAAAGAGAGTTTACGGAGTAACTGTAGCTTAACGATATTAGTTTAACTTAAGCAACTCATTTCATGTTTTCTAAATCACCTAAGTGTTCAGTTCTCAAGCCCAAACGGACGAATTTGAATTCCCGTTAATTTTCATTCCAATTCCCTTTCATTTCCCTAGCTTTCCCTTTTTCCTCTTGCTCTCTCCGTCCTTCTCTAACCTTCTCCCTTTTGCTCTATGAACTAATTAGCTTAGCCAACTATTAGTAACATTAGCTTAGGTGGCCAAGTTTAGCTCAAACTAATCTTTCTTAGCCTCCAAGAAAGAGAATATACGGAGTAATTATAGCTTAACGGTATTACTTTTACCTAAACAACTCATTTAATGTTTTCTAAATCACCTAAGTGCTCAATTCCCAAGTCCAAAATGATGAATCTGAATTCGCCTTACTTTTCAACGTATTTCCATTTCCTTTCTCTAACTTTCTCCTCTACCACTTGGGAAGAAAGATTCTCTCCAACTCTCTCCGTCCGTCTTTCTAGAACGTTCTCTCCCTTTTATTTTTGGAACAAATTAGCTTAGTCATTATCTTAAGAGGCCAAGCTTCACGCAAACTAATCTTGATTAGCCTACAAGACTGAGAATTTTCGGGGTAATTGTAGCTTAACGATATTAGTTTAACTTAAGCAACTCATTTCATGTTTTCGAAATCACCTAAGTGTTCAGTTCTCATGTCCAAACGGATGAATTTGAATTTCCTTTAATTTTCTTCCTAATTTCCTATCATCTCTCTAACTTCCTATTTTTTCCCTAACTCTCTCCGTCCATCTCCAACCTTCTCTCTTTTCTTCTACAAACCAATTAGCATAGGCAACTATTAGTATCATTGGCTTAGGTGGCTAAGTTTACCTCCAACTAATCTTTCTTAGCTTCCAAGAAAGAGAATATATGGAGTAATGGTAGCTTAACGATATTACCTTTACCTCTAAGCAACTCATTTAATATTTTCTAAATCACCTAAGTGTTCAATACTCATGTCCAAAAAGTTGAATTTCAATTCGCATCATATTTCCCTTTCTGTGCCCAAGCTTTCTCTTCCACCACCAAGGAAGAAAGATTTTCCCTAACTCCCTCTGTCCTTCTAGGACCTTCGCTCTTTTATTGCAGAAACTAATTAGCTTAGGCAACTATCAGTTTCATTGGCTTAAGAGGCCAAGTTTCACTCAAACTAATCTTGCTTAGCCTCCAAGAAAGGTAATTTATGGAATAATCGCAGCTTATCGTTAATAGTTTAACATAAGCAACTCATTTCATGTTTTCTAAATCACCAAAGTGTTCAGTTCTCAACCCCAAACGGTCGAATTTGAATTCCCGTCAATTTTCATCCCAATTCCCTTTCGTTTCCCTAGCTTTCTCTTTTTCCTCTTGCTCTCTCCGTCCTTCTCTGACCTTCTCCCTTTTGCTCTAGGAACTAATTAACTTCTAATCTTTCTTAGCGGCCAAGTTTAACTCAAACTAATCTTTTTTAGCCTCCAAGAAAGAAAATCTACGGTGCAATTGTAGCTTAACGACATTTCTTTTGCTTAAGCAACTCATTTAATACCATAATTACATATCTGACATCATGCCAGAGGGCCCAAATAGGTGTCCGCGTGTTTAAACCCTAATGCATGAGAAATGGCAGGTAAACACCGTAATTACATATCTGCCATCATGCAAGAGGGTCTGAATAAGTGTCCGAGTGTTCGAACCCTAATATATGAGAAATGGCTACTACACACCATAATTACATATTTGCCATCATGCAAGAGGATCCGAATATGTGTCCGTGTGTTTAAACCCTAATGCACAAGAAATGGCAAGTAAACACCACAATTACATATCTGCCATCATGCAAGAGGGTCCGAATAAGTGTTCAAGTATTCGAATGCTAATGCATGAGAAATGCCAAGTAAACACCATAACTACATATCTGCCATCTTGCAAGAGGGTCCGAATAAGTTTCCGACTGTTTAAACCCTAATGCATGAGAAATGACAGGTAAACAACATAATTATATATCTGCCATCATGCAAGAGGGTTCAAATAAGTGTCCGAGTGTTTAAACCCTAATGCATGAGAAATGGTAGGTAAACAACATAATTATATATCTGCCATCATGTAAAATGGTCCAAACAAGTGTCTGAGTGTTTAAACCCTAATGCATGAGATATGGAAAGTAAACATCATAATTACATATTCGGGAAAGAGCGTCTGAATAAGTGTCCGAGTGTTCGAACCCTAATGCATGTGAAATGGAAAGTAAACACCGCAATTACATATCTGCCATCACGCAAGAGGGTCCGAATACGTGTCTGAGTGTTTAAACCCTAATGCTTGAGAAATGGCAAGTGAACACCATAACTACCATCAATTTCAAGGCTAAGGGGAAGAAAGTAGAGCCTCTCTCTCTAGAATGAGAGAGAAAGCGCCCCCCGGTTGTGATGGTCTGGTGTAGTTCTAGCCAGTTGTTTAGCTCCTCTACCCATTTTTGATGGGGAGTGAGTTTGGGTTTTCCGGCAGAGGTTATTCTCGCCGGTGGCTTATTTGAGTTGTGTTTTTGTACAGGTTCGGCCATGGGTTTACAATCCATGGTGTGCTTGACTTTTACAACCGTCTACGTTTGCTAGTGGGTGTGGTTTTAAAATGATTGGTGGGCATCTGATGGGTACTCTTTGGGATGTTTGCTATGGTTCTTCAGTTTCGATTTCTCGTCTATGGCATTGAGCTGCCGATGTTGTCGTAGTCATGGTTTTTTCAGCCATGCAAGTTTGTATCTTCTCTGCCGATTGCTGAGCTGGCGTCGGTTAGATAGCTTCTGTTGGGTTCTAAGCTCAGTCTACATCATTCGTCTCTAGCATGCGGTTCTGGGTGTTTTCAGCCGGCGTTGTGTGCTCGGGGGCTGTGTCGATGTTGTGGTTTATTCTTGTCGATGGTTTTGCCATCCAAGGTAATGGGCCAGTTGTGCTGTTGATCGATGATTCAAGCTCGCGGCAGTCGGCTACCGTAAGTTGGCTACCGTTCTGCTACAAGAGAGTGAATCGCTGTAGGTAAGTATGATGGTTTGCTTCAGCGGAGAGCCTACTTTTCTTTGGTTCGAGTATGTGAGCGTCACTGGTCCTGGTGGTGGTTGTTCCTTGACGCCGTGGTGTTCTGAAGTAGCTATATTGCTCCGGCACGGAACGGCTTCAAGTCAAGGAATTCCGGTACTCCATCTGGTTTAAGTTTGCGCCGGAGGTGTGGTCCTTGACTGGGTTTGGCCTCCAGCAATGGTGTTCGAAGATGATGATGTTATCACCACGCTGCCGTGGGCGCGTGAAATGAGCGTTGGAAGTTCACCCACGTTGGGCAGAGTTACCAGCTGCAAATACGTCTTCCATCACGTGGGATGATGATTGGTCTGTGCATTATTTTAAGTGAGTGTCAGCTGGAAAGTGTAGCTTTTGGAGGCAACTAGTTGAGGTATTATTTTGTTAATACGTGGCTATCCTACTTTTATATTTATATTATATAAATATATATTGTGGAGATTGGGGTCCTATGTATTTGTTGAAGGCTGTTCGGTGGATATGCAAATTGGAGCCCACGTGTTTCAAGATTAATTATTTCTAGTGGGTTTGTTTAGTTGTTTTTTCACCGGATTTTGGCCCACGTTTCTGTGGGGCCCATGGTGCAATGGTTGGTTTGGAGTTGGTGGTTTTGAAATTCAGCCATTGGGCTCATTTTGGTTTGGACTTTTGGGCTCTTTTTTGGGTGCCGAAATCTGGAAGTGCATGGCGTGGGTTCTGGGGCCCACTTGGTATGGTTCTTTTTGGGGATTATATAAGGGGCCCATTTTGGATTTGGCAGACTTTTGGTAATATTGGTCTATGTTTAAGTGTTTGTTTGATTTGTTTAGTCACTTTGCAGCGGATCAGTTATAGTTGATGTTTTCATGATGTTTGATCGTGTGATCCTCACGTGACTTGATACGAGGGTGGTTTTGAGCCATCTCCACCAAGAGTGATTGGGGAGTCACTGCTTTGGGGATTAGTGGTTCAATAACTAGCCGAGTTCGAGACTGGGAGATGAGCGGGAGGATAGCTACCGGTTTTCTGGATGCTTCTTGTCTTCATGTGACCTATCCTAATTGATCGTAGTGCCACGCCTAGCATGGAGTGAAGGGCACACTGCCGTGGGGGTTTGAGGCTTGTGATCTACCAAGGATGGGACTGGGGGGTGTGATGATTGTTCTCTTGATTTTGTTGGCTATGTATTGGTTTGCTGCTGTGGGGCTATTGCTTTTTCACTTCAACTCTCTAGACTGTGGCTTATGGTTGTCGATCGTACTAGCTTCATGTGACTTTGCTGGGATTTCCCATGGGGTAGATTTTGTCCTCTGGCATGGCTTTGGTTAAGTGGCTTGGATGTCACGGCTGTGAGGAGTGGGTTGCTTATTGGATTCCATGTTTTATCTACAGTAGAGACTGGGGGCATGTGGGGTTGATTGTCATCTTTGTCTCGGCTTGAGAGTTGTTGTTTTGTTAGTGTGTCTGCTTTGTTTATTAGCTATGTGGTGTCTTTATGTATATCTTTGCCCATATATCCACCTCAAGTTCTTATAGTCTTTGATGATAGGGTTACTTGAGGACATTTGGATATATAGGCAAAGTTGGGTTATTGCTTTCAGTTTCTTATTTACCCTTCTTTTCATAGGGGGGTGCAGTGTTAGTTTATGTTGGTTATATTTGTTTTATTTTATTTGTTGTTGGGTGTGCCTGGGGTATGCCCCTTGTAAACTTGTAAATTTCATTGTCTTTATTTTATGACTTACTTACCCAAAAAAAAAAAAAACACCATAACTACATATCTGCCATCATGCAAGAGGGTCCGAATAAGTGTCTGAGTGTTTGAATCCCAATGCATGAGAAATGGCAAGTAAACACCATAATTACATATCTACCATCGTGCAAGAAAGTTCGAATAAGTGTCCGAGTGTTCAAACGGTAATGCCTGAGAAATGGCATGTAAACACCATAATTACATATCTGACATCAAGCTAGAGGGCCCGAATAGGTGTCCGCGTGTTTATACCCTAATGCATGAGAAATTGCAAGTAAACACCGAAATTACATATCTGCCATTATGCAAGAGGGTCTGAATAAGTGTCCAAGTGTTTGAACCCTAATAATATGAGAAATGGCTACTAAACACCATAATTACATATTTACCATCATGCAAGAGGATCCGAATGTGTGTCCGTGTGTTTAAACCCTAATGCACAAGAAATGGCAAGTAAACACCACAATTACATATCTACCATCATGCAAGAGGGTCCGAATAAGTGTTCAAGTGTTCGAACGCTAATGCATGAGAAATGAAAAGTAAACACCATAACTACATATCTGCCATCTTGCAAGAGGGTCCGAATAAGTTTCCGACTGTTTAAACCCTAATGCATGAGAAATGACAGATAACCAACAAAATTATATATCTGCCATCATGCAAGAGGATCCAAATAAGTGTCCGAGTGTGTAAACCCTAATGCGTGAGAAATGACAGGTAAACAACATAATTATATATCTACCATCATGTAAAATGGTTCACATAAGTGTCCGAGTGTTTAAACCCGAATGCATGAGATATGGAAAGTAAACATCATAATTACAAATCTGACATCAGGAAAGAGGGTCTGAATAAGTGTCCAAGTGTTCGAACCCTAATGCATGAGCAATGGAAAGAAAACACCGCAATTACATATCTGCCAACATGCATGAAGGGTCCGAATACGTGTCTGAGTGTTTAAACCCTAATGCTTGAGAAATGGCAAGTGAACACCATAACTACATATCTGCCATCATGCAAGAGGGTCCGAATAAGTGTACGAGTTTTCGAACGCTAATGCATGAGAAATAGCAAGTAAACACCATAATTACATATCTGCCATCATGCAAGAGGGGGTTCGAAAAAGTGTCCGATTGTTTATACCCTAATGCATGAGAAATGGTAGGTAAACAACATAATTATATATCTACCATCATGCAAGAGGGTCTGAATAAGTGTCCGAGTATTTAAACTCTAATGCATGAGAAATGGAAAGTGAACACCATAATTACATATCTGCCATCCAGCAAAAGGGTCTGAATATGTGTCTGAGTGTTCGAATCCAAATGCATGAGAATTGGAAAGTAAACACCATAATTACATATCTGCCATCCTACAAGATGGTCCGAATATGTGTCCGGGTGTTTAAACTCTAATGCATGAGAAATGGTTAATGCATGAGAAATGGCAAGTAAACACTATAACTACATACCTGCCATCATACAAGAGGGTCTGAATAAGTGCCCGCGTGTTTGAACCCTAATGCAGGAGAAATGGCAAGTAAACACCATAATTACGTATCTGCCATCATCCAAAAGGGTCCGAACAAGTGTACGAGTGTTCGAACACTAATGCATGAGAAATGGCAAGTAAACATTATAATTATATATCTGCCATCATGCAAGAGGGTCCGAATAAGTGTCCGATTGTTTAAACGCTAATGCATGAGAAATGGCTGGTAAACAACATAATTATCTATCAACCATCATGCAAGAGGGTCTGAATACGTGTCCAATTGTTTAAACCCTAATGCACAAGAAATGGAAAGTAAACACCATAATTACATATCTGCCATCATGCAAGAGGGTCCGAATACGTGTCCGAGTGTTTAAACCCTAACGCATGAGAAATGGCAAGTAAATAGCATAATTACATATCTGCCATCATGCAAGAGGATCTGAATAAGTGTCCGCGTGTTTTAACCCTAATGCAAGAGAAATGGCAAGTAAACCCCATAATTACATATCTGCCATCGTAGTAGAGGGTCTGGATAAGTGTCCGCGTGTTTGAACGCTAATGCGTGAGAAATGGCAAGTAAACACCATAATTGCATATCTGCCATCGTGCAAGACGGTCCGAATAAGTGTCCGAGTGTTCGAACGGTAATGCCTGAGAAATGGCAAGTAAACACCATAATTACATATCTGACATCATGCCAGAGGGTCCGAATAGGTGTCCGCGTGTTTAAACCCTAACGCAAGAGGGTCTGAATAAGTGTCCGAGTGTTCGAATCCTAATATATGAGAAATGGCTACTAAACACCATAATTACATATTTGCCATCATGCAAGAGGATCCGAATATGTCTCTGTGTGTTTAAACCCTAATGCACAAGAAATGGGAAGCAAACACCACAATTACATATCTGCCATCATGCAAGAGGGTCCGAATAAGTGTTCAAGTGTTCGAACGCTAATGCATGAGAAATGGCAAGTAAACACCATAACTACATATCTGCGATCTTGCAAGAGGGTCCGAATAAGTTTCCGATTGTTTAAACCCTAATGCATGAGAAATGACAGGTAAACAACATAATTATATATCTGCCATCATGCAAGAGGGTCCAAGTAAGTGTCCGAGTGTTTAAACCCTAATGCATGAGATATGGAAAGTAAACATCATAATTACATATCTGACAGCAAGAAAGAGGGTCTGAATAAGTGTCCGAGTGTTCGAACCCTAATGCATGAGAAATGGAAAGTAAACACCGCAATTACATATCTGCCATCACGCAAGTGGGTCCGAATACGTGTTTGAGTGTTTAAACCCGAATGCTTGAGAAATGGCAAGTGAACACCATAACTACATATCTGCCATCATGCAAGAGGTTCCGAAGAAGTGTCTGAGTGTTTGAATACCAATGCATGAGAAATGGAAAGTAAACACCATAATTACATATCTGCCATCATGCAAAAAGGTCTGAATAAGGGTACGAGTTTTCGAACGCTAATGCATGAGAAATAGAAAGTAAACACCATAAAACGCTAATGCATGAGAAATGGCAAGTAAACACCATAACAACATATTTGCCATCGTGCAAGAGGGTCCGATTGTTTAAACCCTAATGCATGAGAAATGGCAGGTAAACAACAAAATTATATATCTACCATCATGCAAGAGGATCTGAATAAGTGTCCGAGTGTTTAAACCCTAATGCATGAGAAATGAAAGGTGAACACCATAATTACATAACTGCCATCCAGCAAATGGGTCTGAACATGTGTCTGAGTGTTCGAATCCTAATGCATGAGAATTGGAAAGTAAACACCATAATTACATATATGCCATCCTACAAGACGGTCCGAATATGTGTCCGGCTGTTTAAACTCTAATGCATGAGAAATGGCAAGTACACACCATAACTACATATCTGCCATCATACAAGAGGTTCCGAATAAGTGCCCGCGTGTTTGAACCCTAATGCATGAGAAATGGCAAGTAAACACCATAATTACGTATCTGCCATCATGCAAAAGGGTCCGAATAAGTTTACGAGCGTTCGAACGCTAATGCATCGGAAATGGCAAGTAACACCATAATTATATATCTGCCATCATGCAAGAGGGTCCGAATAAGTGTCCGATTGTTTAAACCCTAATGCATGAGAAATGGCAGGTAAACAACATAAATATATATCTACCATCATGCAAGAGGGTCTGAATACGTGTCCGAGTGTTTAAACCCTAATGCACAAGAAATGGAAAGTAAACACCATAATTACATATCTGCAATCATGCAAGAGGGTCCGAATATGTGTTCGAGTGTTTAGACCCTAACGCATGAGAAATGGTAAGTAAACACCATAACTACATATCTGCCATCGTGCAAGAGGATCCGAATAAGTCTTCGCGTGTTTTATCCCTAATGCAAGAAATGGCAAGTAAACACCATAATTACATATCTGCCATCGTGCAAGAGGGTCCGGATAAGTGTCCGCGTGTTTGAACGCTAATGCATGAGAAATGGCAAGTAAACACCATAATTAAATATCTGACATCATGCCAGAGGGCCCGAATAGGTGTCCGCGTGTCTAAACCCTAATGCATGAGAAATGGCAAGTAAACACCAACATGAACCCATCCCCATTAGTAAGAACCTCCTTGAGGCCCTGAGTTTTCCACATCCCAAAAGCACTGTTACGCAAATAATTGTAGCCCACTCCCTTATCAACAAAGTAACCCACAAGGCAGGAGTCCCATTTCTCTAGGGGGTCAGTCCTTGGGGGCATATTTACAACAACACTATCCTCAAAAGAAGTAGGAGGGATATACCCGAGTTTGATGTTTGAACGGGTTGATGCAGCAGTGATGTTTGCCCATGAGCGATGTTCTTGGCCCTCAGGCTCGTTAGATCTCCTACCGCCTGCATCCCCTCGACCTCCTCTTCCCCCATGATAACTCCCACCCCCCCTGACGCCTCCTCCTTGGAAGGATGGAGAATCCCTAATCGGTATCTGTATATCAGAATCAAAAGCCCTTACTGGAACTGAAGGTTCGACGATATTCTTGTGTTCCCCTCTATTACGCGCTAAAACTACACTATCTGGTAGATTTAGGAAGCTATTGTACTCTTCCTCCACCATATCAGACCAACTCGTACTGATAGCATTCTCAGTCGGCGTCGATGGCTCGTCAATCGTAGCTGGAAACATCGGACCTTTCAAGTGCGTGAGAAATGGCAAGTAAACACCATAATTACATATCTGCCATCATGCAAAAGGGTCGGAATAAGTGTCTGATTGTTTAAACCCAAGTGCGTGAGAAATGGCAAGTAAACACCATAATTACATATCTGCCATCGTGCAAGAGGGTCCGGATAAGTGTCCGCGTGTTTGAACGCTAATGCATGAGAAATGGCAAGTAAACACCATAATTGCATATCTGCCATCGTGCAAGACGGTCCGAATAAGTGTCCGAGTGTTCGAACGATAAAGCCTGAGAAATGGCAAGTAAACACCATAATTAAATATCTGACATCATGCCAGAGGGCCCGAATAGGTGTCCGCGTGTCTAAACCCTAATGCATGAGAAATGGCAAGTAAACACCGTAATTACATATCTGCCATCATGCAAGAGGGTCTGAATAAGTGTCTGAGTGTTCGAACCCTAATATATGAGAAATGGCTACTAAACACCATAATTACATATTTGCCGTCATGCAAGAGGATACGAATATGTGTCCGTGTGTTTAAACCCTAATGCACAAGAAATGGCAAGTAAACACCACAATTACATATCTGCCATCATGCAAGAGAGTCCGAATAACTGTTCAAGTGTTCGAACGCTAATGCGTGAGAAATGGCAAGTAAACATCATAACTACATATCTGCCATCTTTTTTTTTTTTTTTTTTTTGGGGGGGTAAGTCATAAATTAAAAACAAAAAACTTACACATTTAAAACCTATATACCACTTTTTTTTTTTTGGGTGGGTAAGTCATAAATTAAAGACAAAAAACTTACACATTTACAAGGGGCATACCCCAGGTAATACAATAAACCTCACGCCCCCCAAAAGTGGGGGGGACTAAAACGAATAAAATAATTATAACAACATTTCCACAGTACCCAAACAAGATTACAAAAACTAAATTTAAATTTGCCCATATATCATTTTTTAATCCAAAATAACCCTTACCATAAAAAATGAATAGGTAGAAACTTGGGAATGATATATAGGCAAATAAACAAGAAATTAACTAATTATTAACCAATTTCAGCTCATATCCATGGCTGAACACAAAATAATTGGCCCCAAATTAATGGCGGGCCCCATAAAATTGAAAGTCAAAACAACCCAGCAAAAGAGCTACACGGAAGCCCCACCACCCAAAGTTGAATAGTGGTTGGGCCCCACTTTAAACTTCAAACCACAAAACTCCATGTGCAACCCGTAACTTCACCAATGTTCACTAGTCAATCTCTTCAGGAAAATATCACCTTTTCCCTCCAAAAATTGGAGCCGAAACTTAAACAATATCACATGGGCCCACTTATCACCCATGTGCATCCAGCTATACTCATGAAAATTAGCCCACAGACAGATTTGCGTGGGCGGGAAAATATCACACACGTGGATACACTTTCCTATGTACCAACGCCCTCAACCAGCTAGCATGTGCAGGAAAAGACCGACGCCACACACCTACTAATGTCAGGTTACCCAGAAGTAGAACCACACGCATGCAGAGCGTGTTTACACCTCAACAAAAAGCTGCTATCTGGCATACTCGGATGACGAAGACAAGTCCAGGCCAAAGCACTGTTGTCGGAAAATCAGCACCGGAGCACCCAGTACCCGTCAACCTCGTGCTGGAACGAAAATCAGCAACATCGCTAGACCACTACTATGCATGGCGGAACCACCGACCTGGGACAATGGAACCTGGATCTCCATGTAAACCAGCTTGGACACCTAGACCAAAAAAACCAAGATACACCGACCTCACCCGAGGTGTCATAGACACACTGCCGGTGACGCATTCGTGTCCAAACCATAGCAGCACACCAGCGACGCACGATCTCACCAACGACATGCTACCAACCTACGACTATCACCATCCGCCGGAGACCCAGAGGAACGAAGCTTCCACCTAGAGACCTGCAACAGCAGATCAACAAGCGTCCTCTCTCCTAATACCATGAACACGGCACCGGAGAACACCCAATCAACTAGCGTCTGAACTGAGGCGGCAAGCTATCAACACCGGCACTAAACCGGATTTATAGGACACCACCAAACAGAGCAGACAACAACGAAACTATATTCACCATAGCTTGATAAAACAAACCTAGCAATGGCAAACAGAGCATCACGCCACACCTGCAACTAACAGAGCTAGCGTACGGGAGCTGTAGATCATACGTCCCAAAAAGACCAGCTCGTCAGCAGCAAGAATGACAGCAGAAACACGATCAAACCCCAACCAAACACCAGCAATAACCCACCAAAAAAGCTAAAACATCAATAGCATGTATAGCTTACAAGCTGAACCAGCATGCGTAAGCGGGAAAACCGCATCACCAAAAAGGAAATCATGCCCAGCTTACACCGCAGCCCCAACGACGGCGGCTAAACCGAAACTGGACAACAGATGTAGCTGGGAAACAAAAATCAACAACAACCAGACCTGTAGCATTACCTCCTCAGAAAAGAAAACAGTTATCGCCGGAGAAGAAACACACCACAGATCCACCGGAAAACCCGTCGCCTGGTGAAGAACAACCAGGCCATCTCTGAAACAGACCCAGCACACTAGGATAGACAACCAGCGCTGGTAACACCCCAAAAAAATGGCGCCGGAAACCACTTGACCGTGGCCGAAATGCATGACCACGGGCCAGGAACACACTCACCGCCAAAGGTGATAAATCCAAAGCCACGAGGCTGGAACATTTCTCCATAGCAACGATACTAGCAAACCGAACCAACCAGAGCTGGAATAGAGCCCATACCAACTCCGGAGAAGAGCCCAAACCACCTACAAACTTCACGTAAAGCATATAAACAAATCTCAATATGACCTGTCACCCACCGGAGAGACAGTCCAACCCAAACATGGACTGAAACAGAAACCAGCACATGGACAGAGGTCACCTGAGCTTATTGAAAAAACAGAGCATCACTCGGACATGGAAACCCCAAAATCTCCAGCGACCCAAAACCATGGATAACGCCGGTGAATCAAGTAGAGACCCAGCCTTGCTGAACTGTTAGCCAACCCACCTAGCCGAACCATTGACGACCACATTGGTGGTGACCTAACCCAGGACATAATGCAACGACATGGACACCCACAAGTCACCCGAGTATAACACCATATCTGCCATCTTGCAAGAGGGTCCGAATACGTTTCCGACTGTTTAAACCCTAATGCATGAGAAATGATAGGTAAACAACATAATTATATATCTGCCATCATGCAAGAGGGTCCAAATAAGTGTCCGCGTGTTTAAAACCTAATGCATGAGAAATGGCAGGTAAACAACATAATTATATATCTGCCATCATGTAAAATGGTCCAAATAAGTGTCCGAGTGTTTAAACCCTCAGCATGAGATATGGAAAGTAAACATCATAATTACATAACTGACTTCAGGAAAGAGGGTCTGAATAAGTGTCCGAGTGTTCGAACCCTAATGCATGAGAAATATAAAGTAAACACCGCAATTACATATCTGCCATCATGCATGAGGGTCCGAATACGTGTCTGAGTGTTTAAACCGTAATGCTTGAGAAATGGCAAGTAAACACCATAACTACATATCTGCCATCATGCAAGAGGGTCCGATTAAGTGTCTAAGTGTTTGAATCCTAATGCACGAGAAACGGCAAGTAAACACCATAATTACATATCTGCCATCATGCAAAAGGGTCCGAATAAGTGTAGGAGTTTTCGAATGCTAATGCATGAGAAATAGCAAGTAAACACCATAATTACATATCTGCCATCATGCAAGAGGGTTCGAATAAGTGTCCGAGTGTTCGAATGCTAATGCATTAGAAATGGCAACTAAACACCATAACTACATATCTGCCATCATGCAAGAGGGTTCAAAAAAGTGTCCGATTGTTTAAACCCTAATTCATGAGAAATGGCAGGTAAACAACATAATTATATATCTACCATCATGCAAGAGGATCTGAATAAGTGTCTGAGTGTTTCAACCCTAATGCACGAAAAGTGGAAAGTGAACACCATAATTACATATCTGCCATCCAGCAAAAGGGTCTGAATATGTGTCGGAGTGTTTGAATCCTAATGCATGAGAATTGGAAAGTAAACACCATAATTACATATCTGCCATCCTACAAGACGGTCCGAATATGTGTCCGGGTGTTTAAACTCTAATGCATGAGAAATGGCAAGTAAACACCATAACTACATATCAGCCATCATACAAGAGGGTATGAATAAGTGCCTGCGTGTTTGAACCCTAATGCATGAGAAATGGCAAGTAAACACCATAATTACGTATCTGCCATCATGCAAAAGGGTCCGAATAAGTGTACGAGTCTTCGAACGCTAGTGCATGAGAAATGGCAAGTAAACACCATAATTATATATCTGCCATCATGCAAGAGGGTAAACAACATAATTATATAAGTGTCCGATTGTTTAAACCATAATGCATGAGAAATAGAAGGTAAACAACATAATTATATATCTACCATCATGCAAGAGGGTCTGAATACGTGTCCGAGTGTTTAAACCCTAATGCACAAGAAATGGAAAGTAAACACCATAATTACATATCTGCCATCATGCAAGAGGGTCCGAATACGTGTCCGAGTGTTTAAACCCTAACGCATGAGAAATGGCAAGTAAACACCATAACTACATATCTGCCATCATGCAAGAGGATCCGAATAAATGTCCGCGCGTTTTAACCCTAATGCCTGAGAAATGGCAAGTAAACACCATAATTACATATCTGACATCATGCCACAGGGCCCGAATAGGTGTTCGCGTGTTTAAACCTTAATGCATGAGAAATGGCAAGTAAACACCGTAATTACAAATCTGCCATCATGGAAGAGGGTCTGAATGAGTGTCCGAGTGTTCGAACCCTAATATATGAGAAACGGCTACTGGACACCATAATTACATATTTGCCATCATGCAAGAGGATTCGAATATGGGTCCGTGTGTTTAAACCCTAATGCACAAGAAATGGCAAGTAAACACCACAATTACATATCTGCCATCATGCAAGAGGGTCCGAATAAGTGTTCAAGTGTTCGAACGCTAATGCATGAGAAATGGCAATTGAACACCATAACTACATATCTGCCATCTTGCAAGAGGGTCCGAATAAGTTTCCGACTGTTTAAACCCTAATGCATGAGAAATGACAGGTAAACAACATAATTATATATCTGCCATCATGCAAGAGGGTCCAAATAAGTGTCCGAGTGTTTAAACCCTATTGCATGAGAAATGGCAGGTAAACAACATAATTATGTATCTGCCATCATGTAAAATGGTCCAAATAAGTGTCTGAGTGTGTAAACCCTAATGCATGAGATATGGAAAGTAAACAACATAATAACATATCTGACATCAAGAAAGTGGGTTTGAATAGGTGTCCGAGTGTTCGAACCCTAATGCATGAGAAATGGAAAGTAACCACCGCAATTACATATCTGCCATCATGCATGAGGGTCCGAATACGTGTCTGAGTGTTTAAACCCAAATGCTTGAGAAATGGCAAGTAAACACCATAACTACATATCTGCCATCATGCAAGAGGGTCCGAATAAGTGTATGCAGGAGGGTCCGAATAAGTGTCTGAGTGTTTGAATCCTAATGCACGAGAAATGGCAAGTAAACATCATAATTACATATCTGCCATCATGCAAAAGGGTCCGAATAAGTGTACGAGTTTTCGAACGCTAATGCATGAGAAATGGCAAACAAACACCATAACTACATGTCTGCCATCATGCAAAAGGGTCCGAAAAAGTGTCCGATGTTTTAAACCCTAATGCATGAGACATGGCAGGTAAACAACATAATTATATATCTACCATCATGCAAGAGGGTCTGAATAAGTGTCCGAGTGTTTAAACCCTAATGCATGAGAAATGGAAAGTGAACACCATAATTACATATCTGCCATCCAGCAAAAGGTTCCGAATATGTGTCTGACTGTCCGAATGCTAATGCTTGAGAATTGGAAAGTAAACACCATAATTACATATTTGCCATCCTACAAGACGGTCCGAATATGTGTCCGGGTGTTTGAACTCTAATGCATGAGAAATGACAAGTAAACATCATAACTACATATCTGCCATCATACAAGAGGGTCCGAATAAGTGCCCGCGTGTTTGAACCCTAATGCATGAGAAATGGCAAGTAAAGACCATAATTACGCATCTGCCATCATGCAAAAAGGTTCGAATAAGTGTACGAGTGTTCGAACGCTAATGCATGAGAAATGGCAAGTAAACACCATAATTGTATATCTGCCATCATGCAAGAGGGTCCGAATAAGTGTCCGATGCATGAGAAATGGCAGGTAAACAACATAATTATATATCTACCATCATGCAAGAGGGTCTGAATACGTGTCCGAGTGTTTAAACCCTAATGCACAAGAAATGGAAAGTAAACACCATAATTACATATCTGCCATCATGCAAAAGTGTCCGAATACGTGTCCGAGTGTTTAATCCCTAACGCATGAGATATGGCAAGTAAACACCATACCTACATATCTGCCATCATGCAAGAGGAACCGAATAAGTGTCCGCGTGTTTTAACCCTAATGCATGAGAAATGGCAAATAAACATCATAATTACATATCTGCCATCGTGCAAAAGGGTCCGGAGAAGTGTCCGCGTGTTTGAACGCTAATGCATGAGAAATGGCAAGTAAACACCATAATTGCATATCTGCCATGTGCAAGACGGTACGAATAAGTGTCCGAGTGTTCGAACGGTAATGCCTGAGAAATGGCAAGTAAACACCATAATTACATACCTGACATCAAGCCAGGGGGCCGAAATAGGTGTCCGCGTGTTTAAACCCTAATGCATGAGAAATGGCAAGTAAACACCGTAATTACATATCTGCCATCATGCAAGAGGGTCTGAATAAGTGTCCGGGTGTTCGAACCCTAATATATGAGAAATGGCTACTAAACACCATAATTACATATTTGCCATCATGCAAGAGGATCCGAATATGTGTCCGTGTGTTTAAACCCTAATGCACAAGAAATGGCAAGTAAACACCACAATTACATATCTGCCATCATGCAAGAGGGTCCGAATAAGTGTTCAAGTGTTCGAACGCTAATGCGTGAGAAATGGCAAGTAAACACCGTAACTACATATCTGCCATCTTGCAAGAGGGTCCGAATAAGTTTCCGACTGTTTAAACCCAAATGCATGAGAAATGACAGGTAAACAACATAATTATATATCTGCCATCATGCAAGAGGGTCCAAATAAGTTTCCGAGTGTTTAAACCCTAATGCATGAGAAATGGCAGGTAAACAACAAAATTATATATCTGCCATCATGTAAAATGGTCCAAATAAGTGTCCGAGTGTTTAAACCCTAATGCATGAGATATGGAAAGTAAACATCATAATTACATATCTGACATTAGGAAAGAGGGTCCGAATAAGTGTCCGAGTGTTCAAACCCTAATGCATGAGAAATGGAAAGTAAACACCGCAATTACATATCTGCCATCACGCAAGAGGGTCCGAATACGTGTCTGAGTGTTTAAACCCTAACGCTTGAGAAATCGCAAGTGAACACCATAACTACATATCTGCCATCATGCAAGAGGGTCCGAATAAGTGTCTGAGTGTTTAATTCCCAATGCATGAGAAATGACAAATAAACACCATAATTACATATCTGCCATCATGCAAAAAGGTCTGAATAAGTGTACGAGTTTTCGAACGCTAATGCATGAGAAATAGCAAGTAAACACCATAATTATATATCTGCCATCATGCAAGAGGGTCCGAATAAGTGTCCGAGTGTTCGAACGCTAATGCATGAGAAATGGCAAATAAACACCATAACTACATATCTGCCATCGTACAAGAGGGTCCGAATAAGTGTTCGATTATTTAAACCCTAATGCATGAGAAATGACAGGTAAACAACATAATTATATATCTACCATCATGCAAGAGGATCTGAATAAGTGTCTGAGCGTTTAAACCCTAATGCATGAGAAATGGAAGGTGAACACCATAATTACATATATGCCATCCAGCAAAAGGGTCTGAATATGTGTCTGAGTGTTCGAATCCTAATGCATGAGAGTTGGAAAGTAAACAGCATAATTACATATCTGCCATCCTACAAGACGGTCCGAATATGTGTCCGGGTGTTTAAACTCTAATGCATGAGAAATGGCAAGTAAACACCATAACTACATATCTGCCATCATACAAGAGGGTCCGAATAAGTGCCCGCGTGTTTGAACCCTAATGCTTGAGAAATGGCAAGTAAACACCATAATTACGTATCTGCCATCATGCTAAAGTGTCCGAATAAGTGTACGAGTGTTCGAACGCTAATGCATGTGAAATGGCAAGTAAACACCATAATTATATATCTGCCATCATGCAAGAGGGTCCGAATAAGTGTCCGATTGTTTAAACCCTAATGCATGAGAAATGGCAAGTAAACAACATAATTATATATCTACCATCATGCAAGAGGGTCTGAATACGTGTCCGAGTGTTTAAACCCGAATGCACAAGAAATGGAAAGTAAACCCCATAATTACATATCTGCCATCATGCAAGAGGGTCCGAATACGTGTTCGTTAATATCTGCTCGTAGATATATCGGTACTGGTCAAAGTGAGGTGGAGATTGTTGCGTGGTAAGATACCGGCGCTTGATCTCCCATGGATCGGTCATCCATTGTTCATCTGCTGTTTCAATATAGAGGACTGTTTCCTCTGTTATACTGTTAGGGGTATACGGTTCTTCAGCCTTAAGGAGAATATCCTTAGCTGATGGATTACTGGTTTGACCTCTTAAAGGTGGAAATTCTGTTGGATCATATAGCGAGGGTTGTGACCCCTGCCACGACCTCTGCCTCTGTGGCGCCTACTGGTCATTCCTCTTCAGGATGGGATTTCTGCAAATATTCACGGGTTAAGAAATCAGGCGAAGAGTTAGTTTCGCCTTTGATATATTCAATATCAAAATCAAAATTAGATAAAAAAACTTTGCCAAGTCAAAAATATCTGTTTGGATGCGAGATTTTTAACATCCTTTTTAAAAATCTGTTTAGCAGCAGAGCAATCTACCCTGATGAGAAAATGCTGGTTTAAAAGATCATCCTGAAATTTAATAACACATTTTACAATAGCTAAACATTCCTGTTTAATGGTTGGATAATTTAAAGCGGCTTTATTCCAGTGTCCAGAATGGAATCGTAATAATTCTTCCTTCTGGGTATTGGGATTAAGCTGTTTTAAAATCCCACCAAATCCTTTATTGGAGGCATCTGCTTCAACAATTTTTTTCCAATTAGGGTTTGGTAACTGTAAACAAGGTAACTGTTGAACTTTAGCTTTGATTCTGCGAACTGCCCTAAACCCGCCCCTAAAAGTTTGGGCATGACCCATTCGAAAACAGACACTAATCCTGTTATACATATCATACGGGGCCTGAACGGAAGCATTCAATAATATAAAATACATAGAATAACATCCATTGAGCTATTCCTAACATGCTAGGATCTCAACTTCACACTAAGTAAATATTATACAGAAAGTTTACACACACATGCCTCGACTCAACCCCACAAATTGGTTGATAACAAAAATATTAATGAAGAAGGAATTATATACAATCAACCATAAATAGACGTTCAAAGCATAAATCAAAACTCAGCAACTATACATAATGCACGGCTTCAGGTGGTGCCTGGACGCATCAAAGTTGACAAGAGAAACACAAGCCTTAAGGTTAGGACTGAACTCCCGGTTGGTTACCTACAGAAATAAACAGACAAAATACAGAATGAGCGAACTCAGTGAATAACAGTACATAAATAATGTAATATTCAACCTGAATAATCAAACATATAACAGCAGATACATATGATTAACTACATGCCGTAATTATGTCCAAAACAGCCATGGGTTCAATTTCCGTAACAGAATGGCTTTAAGCCCAGTATATACAGAACAACCATAGGCCTACAGATGTCGAACGACCATGGGTCCGGAAATGACAGAAATAACAGAAATAGCAAAAATAACAGAAATAACATAAACAACAGAAATAATAGAACTAACAGAAATAATAGAAATAACAGAAATAACATGACTAGCAGAAATAACAGAAATAACAGAAATAACATAAACAACAGAAATAATAGAACGCATAAGCGTGGGGTAACAGAACGCATAAAGCGTAGTAACAGAACGCATAAAGCGTGGGTAACAGAACGCATAAAGCGTAGTAACAGAACGCATTAAGCGTGGTAACAGAACGCATAAAGCGTGGGTAACAGTACGCATAAAGCGTAGTAACAGAACGCATAAAGCGTAGTAACAGAACGCATAAAGCGTGGGTAATAGAACGCATAAGCATGGTAACAGAACGCATAAAGCATGGGTAACAGTACGCATAAAGCGTAGTAACAGAACGCATAAAGCGTGGGTAACAGAACGCATAAGCGTGGTAACAGAACGCATTGGTAACAGTACGCATAAAGCGTAGTAACAGAACGCATAAAGAGTGGGTAACAGAACGCATAAGCGTGGTAACAGAACGCATTAAGCGTGGTAACAGAAATGACAGATGTATGGACTCAAGAGGTGGCTTGTACGAATTCTAGAGGTGGCTCCCACCAAGGTGTAGCACTTAGTTCCGTACAGCACTTTGTTCCATACCAGAAAACATCAGAACAGATTAATACAGATAAGCACATTCTTCCCATTGATCACATCAATAAACATAGATACATAAGCTTAACAGAACGTTGCCGATAACAGAGTCGTAACATTAATTATCAACAGCAAACTAAACATATGGTACAATGATGGGCTTAGATTTCCTCATGGTTTTTTGTACATAGACATACTTGTTTTGTAATTAACAGAACCTTGACATTACCAATACTCCGAAGGTAAACCAGACCAATTCATAAACCAACTTCACAGTGTTAATAGTTGTATGCAATTTTTATACAGAAGTGTAGGTAATTCTTAGGACGGCACATTGACAATAATCATTAGCCATAACTCAGAATACGGAGTAGGTTCAGAATCATACCGATGTGTGCTAACTCTTTCAATGTCCATGTCAGTTCTCAATCAACACACAGGTCAACATATTAGGTCACGGAGAATAGAATATTGTTCATAATATTTCTTAACGGTAATTACGGTGCATTTGCAGTACTATTACTCACAGTGTTCAGATGCTTGGTCCACCCCTGTAGTTGACCCTACACAATTCATCATAGTACAACACCATTCAATTTCCAATATTATTCAATGCAACATGATTCAACAAAGTCAGCACCACTTGGTTCATCAATACCATTTGCAACTTCACATAATTCACAATAAATCCTTGAATCCTATTTCAACATTCTAAAACCAAGTTCATATCATCTATATCCTTAATAGATTATTTCTCTAATTTTCTTTTACATGATAGCATGAATTTCCACATTTATAACAAGGTTCATTCGCAAATTCTAAACATAAGTTTCAACATTCCCAAATTCCAATTCAACTTGAACACAAATACTTTAATACTTTAATTTCAACTTGAGCCAATTCATTGGTTGTCATCATTAATCCACCTAGGGTTTCCAAGAAAATTGGAGGTTTTCCTCTTTTCTTAGTGAAATCGCCGAATCAACAATTACTATATGCCAATATGCTAAAAACATTCAACATCCTTTGTGAAGTAGAGTGGAAGCCCCAATTGTGCATAAACATAAAGTGTGACATCCCTGTTCTGTATTATGCTAATTGGTCCTTAAGTTGTTTATGGTTATGTGTTTAGCCTGGTTTTGTATGTCATTATGTGAAAATATGTGATTTTGAATTTCTATCTGTTCACCGTAGGAATATCTGTTTGATTTTACCGCTTCGGGAATTAAATTGAAGGCCTTATTGGCCACAGAACCCAAAATCGATTACGCCATTGTGGTTGGCATAATTTTTAGAGCCTACAGTGAAATTTAATTAGAAATTGATTCGGGTCAGATTAAGTTGATTAAATTGATAATTTAGTGCCCAATTGTTTATTATTATTATTTTGGAATAGTGAGGTTTGATGTAAAAGGGCACTACACCCTCAATTCCTTCCCTTATGTGGCTTTGGCTGATTAAACTCTCTAGAGAGAGTAAGAGACCCGAAATTGAGAGAGAAAGGGGGAAATCATCTGAGTTTGCTCTTGAAGTTTTGGAGTCTTGAAGGCTAGCTCAAGAATTAACCATAGATTGTGAGGATCAAGCTCCTAGGTGAGTGATTCTTGGATTATGATTGTAATTTTGTGCATGTCCAAGCTATCTTGATGATCAAGAACAAGATTGTAATGAAGTTGAGTTGTGTTGTTGAATTGAAGCTTAATATATGCATGCATGTAAGAAATACTTCGAAATTTGCATGTTTGAGCACAAATGTGTATAACCCATGTGAAATATTAAAGGAAACTCATGTCTTGGTCACCATTTGTGTTATCTAAGTTGAGAATATGGCTAATCCATCACATGCATGTACAAATTGAGAAGATATGAGCTTTGAATGCATGAAATGGTTACATTGGTAATGAGTTGGTGGAAAATGAGCCATGCATGTAAATAAATTATGAAATTGAGCTTCAATATGTTGTAATTCTATGTTTGTACCATGTTAATACATGATTATGTGAAGTTTGGGCCGAAATCATGCATTTAGAGCCTTTGAATGTCGAGATGAAGCTCAAGAACTCAATCTGGAAAACCCAGATTTTCGATGTCCGCTCGAGCGGATGAAGTGCCGCTCGAGCGGAGAAATCGACCTCCCAGCATTTTCTGCAGACATGGTTCCCGCTCGAGCGGGGAAGTTGACGCTCGAGCGAGGAGCTATGTAGACAGGCAGTACGCTCGAGCGGCCGAGCTCACGCTCGAGCTGGAATATAGCCTGACTGTTTCTATGATCGGGGACCAACCAGATGTGAACCCTTCTAGCAGCGGCGAATCCACAAGCCGATCACTGTGAGTAATATCAATATTTGAATGCTTGTAAATGTCCAATTGTTTACTCCCTTTGAAGCTTTATGAATTGCTAACTGGGATTGTGGGATTGTGGACGGAAGTCTGATATGAACGCATAAATGGACCCAAGGTCGTTTCGATAAGCATAAATGGGCCAAAGGCCGTTTTGAAATGAATGAGTGGGCCAAAGGCCGTTTTGAAATGAATGAGTGGGCCAAAGGCCGTTTGAAATGAATGAGTGGGCCAAAGCCCGTTTGAAATGAATGAGTGGGCCAAAGGCCGTTTTGAAATGAATGAGTGGGCCAAAGGCCGTTTTGAAATGAATGAGTGGGCCAAAGGCCGCTTTGAAATGAATGAGTGGACCGAAGGTCGTTTGACATATATGAATGGACCTAAGGTCGTTTCTACGTGAACGAATGGACCGAAGGTCGTTTCGATATGAATAAATGGACCGAAGGTCGTTTTGATAGAAATAAATGGACCTAAGGTCGTTTTGACATGAATGAGTGGGCCGAAGGCCGTTTTGACACGAATGTATGGGCCGAAGGCCATTTGACGTAAACGAGTAGACCGAAGGTCGTTTCGATATGAATAAATGGACCGAAGGTCGTTTTGATAGAAATAAATGGACCTAAGGTCGTTTTGACATGAATGAGTGGGCCGAAGGCTGTTTTGACACGAATGTATGGGCCGAAGGCCGTTTTGACGTAAACGAATGGGCCGAAGGCCATTTTGACATAAATGAACGGGCCGAAGGCCGTTTTGACATAAATGAATGGGCCGAAGGCCGTTTTGACATGAATGGAAATTTAAATGGGCCAAGGGCCAGAATGTTTAGAACTACAGTCACTTGGTTTGAATTTCGTATAGTTAGATATCTGTTAAATAGAAATAGGAATTGGGCCTAAGGCCGTTTGGAACGTGTTGTGCTACATTGTTATGTAACTTCTGTATTTGATTTGATATTATTCACTGGGCTTTCGCTCACGCTCATTCATGTGTTTGTAGGTGAGCCAAGAGAAGTCCAGACCCAGCCTCACAGAAGTCTGCATGGAACCACTAAGGTTTTGAGAGAGTCAGCCCTTGTGTCTCACGCATGAGACCCGCCTTCGCCTTTTTGTTGTGTATTTGCATTTTGTCAGGTTGGCGAAGTTTTGTATATGTCTGCTTATAGTTTTTATGGGTTGACTTAGTTTTGGATGATCCTGTCTGTACATAACCTATATCACTATGTTTCTGTTGTGAGTTATTAACGTACATATGTATGGTTTGTTTTGATGTGCCATGTAAGCACAGCTCTATGGACAAAGTTTTAAATTGCTTCCGTTTGGCCCCCATTAACTCTGTTAAAATACGCTTGGTTTGGTTTGAGGCCGTAGGTAATCTTAGGATTACTGGCCGGTTACGTCCTTAACCCATGGGGGCGGGTTCGGGTCGTGACATAAAGCCATAAGTGTCCCTATCCCATAATCAACTCATGATTCCAAAATGTCAATAAAATCCCAAAGTACCAACAAAATCACTTTGAATCATAAACGTTCAAGGCTAAGGAACCCCCTACCTCGAAATTGGAAGCAAAGAAGCTAGGTTGAATGCATCCTCTCGAAATCCCAAAATCTAATCAGTTGGAAAAGTTGATCTTCACTTCTTCTTTACCCTTGATGCACGATCCATGGTGGATTGTTGGTAAAAATAGATGAAATCAAAGATTTGAGAGTTAGGGTTTCGGACTTAGGCAAAGAGGAAGGAAGAGGGAGGAAGAAAGATATAAGAAATGATCTAAAATCCCGTTTTTAAAGCTGCTGTCCCAAAAAACCCGCTCGAGCGTCCCTATTCCCGCTCGAGCGGGCTTGCTCTCAGCACAGATTCCAAAACTTCAAACAGGTGTAACTCTCCCATCCGGACTCCGTTTTAGGTCGTTCTTGTGTCCAAATTGAAGCCCCGAAAATAAAATTTCCAATGGTTCTAACCTCACATCCAAATTCCAAGTGTGGAAAAAGAAAAGGGCAAAAGAGTGACGGTTGGTCGTAAACAAACTATTCAAATTAAAGTTTTTGATCCAATCTTACTTTACCATCATATTAACATCTCAATCAATAACCCAAAATAAGGTAAGAACATTCCAAACACACTAAGAAGAACATCAAAAATGAGTCCACGTGTCTCAGAATCAAACTTAACCAGGCGACCCGCTAGAGCGCCCACTTATACGCTCGAGCGGAAAATCACCTCTCCCAGAATTTCAGTCTGCCTGCAAAATTACTGGAAACCCCAAAAGTACGCTCGAGCGCCAACTACTTCGCTCGAGCGGAGGGAAAAAATTCAGATTGTTTGGTAAAGGTCACCAATTCCAGTTTCAAAGACATAACTCAACGGATAGTTCTTTAATTCCAATAGCAAAGACATTAACCCCTAATCAAATAAGGATAACTTTCTATACGCACTTTGGGGTCGTTACAGCTAAAGTATGTTCTTCTGACCATGGTGGTGGATTCTTTCTAAGCCTGGTATACAAGATGTTAGCATCTGCAGATAACTGATGATAATAATCTCTAACATAATTGAGACTTCCTAAAAACCTCTGTAATTGATTTTTATCCTTAATTTCATCTGGAAATTTAGAAGCAAACTCCATACTCCTGTTAATAGGAATAATACTTTCATTGGAAATATTCTGACCTAAATATCTAACTGTTGTTTGAAATAATTGCATCTTAGGTGCGGAAATAACTAATCCATTTCTGATAATAACATTCTTCAAAATATTAAGATGTTTTCGATGCTGGTCAATTGATGAGGAGAATATTAAAACATCATCAATATATGATAAAGCAAATTCTGTATAAGGAGTGAAAATATCATTCATGATATGTTGGAATTCTGATGGAGCATTTTTAAGTCCAAATGGCATGACATTCCATTCATAATGTCCAAAAGGTACTGTAAATGCTGTTTTATATCGATCCTGTTCAGCAATTTGCACCTGCCAATAGCCTGATTTTAAATCAAATTTAGAAAATAAAATTGCATCCTGTAAGTGATCTAGAAGATCTTTTTTGTTCGGAATCGGATATCTGATCCATTGCAAAACTTCATTTAACGGTTTGTAATTGATGACAAGGCGTGGAACACCTCGCTCAATTTCGGCATTTTTATTAACATAAAAAGCAGTACAACTCCAAAGAGATTGGCTAGGTCGGATAAGTTTCTTGGAAAGAAGAGTTTGGATTTCTGTTTTACATAATTCCATATATTCCTTTTTCATTTGACTAGGGCGAGCTCTAGTTGGAATATATTTTTCATTAAAAGTCGGTTCATAAGGTAAGGTTACTGTATGTTTTTTGCGTTCCCAGAAAGCATTTGGAACATCATTACAAACTTCTGTTTTAAATTCATTTTCAAGTATTTTAATTTTCTGTTGTAGAGAAGGTTGTTGTAACCTTTGTTCTGTTGTTAAGAATTGAACTTCTTTTTGTAAAAAATTTATCTGTTTTTCTTTAATAGTTACTAGATCACGAATCTGTGATAAATTCGAAAATAATTTCTCTTCCCTGGATCTGGGAATAAATACCTGTTTGATCAATTTTTTGGATAGGCATCAAAAGACAAAGAAAAGGAGTGCCTAGAATTATATTTTGAGCAAGATTTTTGACTAATACAAAAGATGTAGGTAGACATAAATCTTGATTACAAATATAGGCTTCTGGAATTTTATACCTGATTTGTAACGCATTACCACTAGCACTGGTCAGACTTTGGGTTGTTTTTGCAAAATATCTGGTAGGGACTATACCTTCTTGGATATAGTTCATATCGGCACCACTATCCACTAAGGCAATAACATCTTTAATCATAAAGTCTGGTTTAATCATAAATGAAATTTTTATATACCATTTCTGGAAAGTAACTTGATTGACCAGTAGTAAATACTGATCAGAGGATTCTGGTCATCATCTGATGGAGCTTCTTGTAAATGTCATATTCTGATTCACCATCAATATTCCATTCATAAATGGTTTTACCATGGTAGGATCCCTGGTCATTAAGATAAGTTTCCTCGTAGAGTACATCTGGAGGTGTTGGGCGAGCATAATAATACCTGGTTGGTGGTAATATAGCCGGTCGAGAGGAAGAATAAGAATGGAGTTTATTGACTGTAGCAGGTTCTTGGAAATTAATGGAGGAGTTTTCTGGAATTGGAGATAAACATTACCTCCTTGTGTCTGGATAACATCATCAAGGTTATGCTGGATGATTGGTCTTGGGGGTACAGCATTTGGAATATGCCATCTATCCAGAAAAGTAATGTCTTTCCAAGGAATTAACTTTGGAATTGCTACTTGACTACTGTAAAGATTTGTTTCAATTAAAACTGTTTGTCCTGTTTCAGTTTTCTTTCGGGTGTAAGGATTTAAGGTAGTTAATACCTTAAGATATATCCTAGAGTGTACTAAAAAAGGGGGTGATCCTGGTTTATACTCATACCCATGAGTAAGAACTCTAAGTTCTAATACATCAGATAAATTAGCATCAGCCATTGCTATACTAAGGTTTGGATAAACATCAAAATATACTGGTCCATGAGACAAACTAGTCTCTATTGCTCCCATTAGGGATGCTCTCCAGTTGAGACATCTTCCATCACGAAGTGTACATTGGATACTGGTATTTTGACCTAGAAGGGTCAAGGGTTTAAAAGCTATTTGTACTAGTCCAATATGGATGTACTTATATTTTCTGATAAAAGGGATAAAATCATTTATGTGAATTAATCTTATGATTTCATCATTATTCTGGATGTAAGCTGCATGCTCAAAGGTTTTAATTACCTGTTTACTGAAGAAATTAAAAGTTCCAATTTTATAAATTGTTTTTGGATCTACTGTTGGTATTGTCCATTTATCTAGGGCATCTTTTACATCCTGATAAGCCACTAATTCGGCTGCTTCTGCTATTAAGGAGACTGTGTTTCCTACAGTGGTTACTGAATCATTTCCTGGTATTTCTATAGGTATATCATTAGTTGTTTCATTCATGGTTGTATTGTGATCATATATGCTTAATTTATTATGATTATATATGCATTATGTGACTAATTAAACATGGCTTTGATACCAAGAAAGGTGCTCACTAAAGGTCCTGGCTAGCATGTCTGTCAACGACTTACAGGTAAATGGTCTACACGCAATCCCTGCTATACGACCTACCTTACGCGACTTGAGTGACGTCCCACTAAATTAACCTTACATTAGCACAAACCCAGGAATAATTATGCACATAATACATGTATAAGTAAAACAAATTACAACATATATGATCTCATAAATTTACTGTTGTGGTGGAGGCCTTCTAGCCGCCCACGCAACTATCTGTTCGTTAATCAGAGTCTGAAGCTCGTCTATACGCTGATCACACTCTGATATACGCTCAGATATAAAAATCTGTTTAGCAGCAGAGCAATCAACTCTGATGAGAAAATGCTGGTTCAAAAGAGCATCCTGAAATTTTATAACACATTTAACAATAGCTAAACATTCCTGTTTGATGGTTGGGTAATTTAAAGCGGCTTTATTCCAATGTCCAGAATGGAATCGTAGTAGTTCTTCTTTCTGGGTATTGGGATTAAGCTGTTTTAAGATTCCTCCAAATCCTTCATTGGATGCATCTGTTTCAACAATTTTTTTCCAATTAGGGTTTGGTAACTGTAAACAAGGTAACTGTTGGACTTTAGCTTTGATTCTGCGAACTGCTAAAGTATGTTCTTCTGACCATGGTGGTGGATTCTTTCTAAGCCTGGTATACAAGATGTTAGCATCTGCAGATAACTGATGATAATAATCTCTAACATAATTGAGACTTCCTAAAAACCTCTGTAATTGATTTTTATCCTTAATTTCATCTGGAAATTTAGAAGCAAACTCCATACTCCTGTTAATAGGAATAATACTTTCATTGGAAATATTCTGACCTAAATATCTAACTGTTGTTTGAAATAATTGCATCTTAGGTGCGGAAATAACTAATCCATTTCTGATAATAACATTCTTCAAAATATTAAGATGTTTTAGATGCTGGTCAATTGATGAGGAGAATATTAAAACATCATCAATATATGATAAAGCAAATTCTATATAAGGAGTGAAAATATCATTCATGATATGTTGGAATTCTGATGGAGCATTTTTAAGTCCAAATGGCATGACATTCCATTCATAATGTCCAAAAGGTACTGTAAATGTTGTTTTATATCGATCCTGTTCGGCAATTTGCACCTGCCAATAGCCTGATTTTAAATCAAATTTAGAAAACAAAATTGCATCCTGTAAGCGATCTAGAAGATCTTTTTTGTTCGAAATCGGATATCTGATCCATTGCAAAACTTCATTTAACGGTTTGTAATAGATGACAAGGCGTGGAACACCTCGCTTAATTTCGGCATTTTTATTAACATAAAAAGCAGTACAACTCCAAGGAGATTGGCTAGGTCAGATAAGTTTCTTGGAAAGAAGAGTTTGGATTTCTGTTTTACATAATTCCATATATTCCTTTTTCATTTGACTAGGGCGAGCTCTAGTTGGAATATATTTTTCATTAAAAGTCGGTTCATAAGGTAAGGTTACTGTATGTTTTTTGCGTTCCCAGAAAGCATTTGGAACATCATTACAAACTTCTATTTTAAATTCATTTTCAAGTATTTTAATTTTTTGTTGTAGAGAAGGTTGTTGTAACCTTTGTTCTGTTGTTAAGAATTGAACTTCTTTTTATAAAAAATTTATCTGTTTTTCTTTTTTTTGGGTGGATAAGTCATAAAATAAAAGAAGAAGAACTTACACCACTACAAGGGGCATACCCCAGGCCCAAACCATAACTATACAAGAACAAGAAAAAAGGGCAACCCTATAAAAACCCCAGGAAAGACACTAAACCAAAAATAAAAGAAATATCAAAAAAATTTCACACCACAGAAATAGAGATCCCAAAACTACTAGCAACAAACCAAAATGTGTTCATGGGCCGCATGCAAAACAGATGAGGAGCATGAACACACCCAGAAATCTAAGTAGCAAGAGACATACAAAATGAAAGAAAAGAAAGTCCATGATTCCCGTGTACAGCCCACACAGGTAAGCCAAAAACAGTCACACACACTAAACAAAACAATCACATAAAGTAACGTCTTTCTTCACACCGGAGGCGCATACAGCAGCCATCACAAAGAAACATGTCCAGCTTCATGCACCACTCTAGCTGAAAACCAAAGTAGGTAGCATCAACCAACGGGAGCATTGCTGCCATCCCCATACATCTCGAGTAATATTCAGACTTTATAATAGACCCGAACTGAAATGAACAAGATAGGTAGACCTAGCCATCAACACAGACAGACCCAGCCATCGACACAGGCAGACAACCATCAAGACATGCCAAACCAGTCAGCAACACAGGAAGAACAAGACAGCACATGTGACCCGGACAGATTCTACACATTATAGTAGACCCTGTAATGCAGCAAGGACCAATCAGAATTAAGTAACCAACAGTAGAGAACTTTGCAAAACTCAGAAATCTGAAGTAGTTAACATCACACATATAATTGCTCACTACACTCAACCCACAAATATCTATGCTCACATCACTCGGGAGAGAGCTCCATATACCTGCAAAAGAAGAAGATACAGTGATATATATAAGCATGTTAGTTCCTCTCAATGTGGCTAGTAAGTTGGAGGTTATGGAGTGTTTATTCCTCACACTAAACTCAACCCTCAAACTGGTTGGTGTACACTCATCCATCAGATTTCCAAGAATCCAAGCACCTATATGAATAGCAAACATTAGGAAACCCCACAATTTATCTGCTAACCTTCACTCAACCCACATTTAGTGAACTCTCAATCCTCACATCAGCAGCAGCATGCTTCAGGATAGTACGAGGCAGTTTCCATGAACTAAGATACCAGCTGTCATTATGGTTAGTCTTCAAATTGGTTATATGCATTACCCTGAACCTAACCATATCTACAATACACTTAATAACCACCTCTTCAGGGACCATATCTTTACTAAACACTCTATTATTCCTAGCAACCCATAACTGGTACACAGTACAAGTAAAGGCAAGCTTGGTAATAATAGCCCCCAGGGATTTCCCTTTCACAGATTTAGCAATAATCTGGACCAAATCATCCCAAAGGAGGGCTACCACTGATACTGATAGAGAATGAAGGGCTAGTAATGCAAGCTTGAATCCAAGACACCATAGTAGGAGGAAAGCCCATAGCTCTAAGAATATCAATGATAAACTCCCATCTAACACTATCATAAGCTTTCATAATGTCCACTTTCATGGCACACTTAGGAGTAGGGGAACCTCTATGGTACCCACTCAGAAGCTCTTGGGAAAGGAAGATATTATCAGATATTTTCCTACCAGAAACAAATGCGGACTGAACAGGATCAATCAGTTCGGGGAGAACTGTTTTAATCCTATTAGCAATAATTTTCGCAATGCACTTGTAAATGGTATTACAGCAAGATATAGGCCTATAGTCCCCAACTTTTACAGGGTTAGGAACTTTAGGAATAAGAGCGATAATTGTTCTCAAAAACGATGTCCCTAATTGGTTCCTCGTTTGGTGAGATAAATTCGGGGTAGGGACTATACCTTCTTGGATACAGTTCATATCGGCACCACTATCCACTAAGGCAATAGCATCTTTAATCATAAAGTTTGGTTTAATCATAAATGAAATTTTTATATACCATTTCTGGAAAGTAACTTGATTAACAAGTAACAAATACTGATCAGAAGATTCTGGTTGAGGTTGTTGAATATCTTTTTCCTCTTTCTGTTTAAGCTGACTATGAAGATACTTAATATCTTTGATTGCAGCTGTACTGGCGGTTTGCAAATGTTTTACTTCTGTTTTTAAGATATTAATTTCCATTTTTAAATCCTATATTGTGGTAGGTTTTTCTACAGTAGTAGAGTTTAAATCATGAATTCTTTTGAATACATCTTGAAGATTGTAAGAATTAACTGGTATTAAGGGTGGTTCTTGAATTGTCTGTTGATGTTCTAACACATTTTTAAATATTTTATTTTGATTTCTGGATCCTGGATTTGATCTGCTACAGCAAACATATCTTTTTGTGTGTCTGTTAAAACATTAATACTGCTAGGTTCACCTAAAAATGTAAACCATTCATTTCTACTATTGATTTCCAATAGTTTATTTCTGATATTTGATTCTGATTGGTTGAGCAAGGACAAGAACTTTCTTCTGGTTCATCTTTACTACTGGAAGGGGAGAATAATTCATTGACTTCATCTTCAGATGGAGTTTGAGACTCGTTGTCTGTTAATTCTTCTTCCTCAATGATTTGAAGAAGTTGTCTTTTAATATCTGGATCAAGGTCTAATTCATTAACCTTGGATTTGACTTTAGATTTACATTATATTGAAACTGCAGATGAGCAATGGATGTCCGATCCATGGGAGATCAAGCGTAGGTATCTTACAACGCAGCAATCTCCACCTTTGACTAGTACCGATATATATATATATATGAACAGATATGGTTGTTATGGGTTTCTTTCTCGGTTTTGGTGCCGATGTTTAGTGATGCTATGGGTTTGTTTTGGTCTCGGTTTTTAGCTGTCCTTCGCAGTGTTCATTATCCCTATCTCTCTTGATATGGTTGCTGAACAGTGTGTTTTTTGGATTTTGGTTTCTCTTTTGCGTTAGCTTTTTGGTTTTCTGGGTTTCTGTTCTTCCTGTATAGTTGTTGTAGGGCCTGGGGTATTCCCCTTGTAATCTTGTATATCCTTTGTCTTTAATTTATGTCTTATTCACCCAAAAAAAAATATATGAACAGATATTAACAAAAACCGGGGCAGCTGAAATTAAACATACTCTGCATGATGTTAATAAAACTGCTAGCCCAATTCAATTTAGTAAAATTGTTATCCGCCAACTTATGCCTATTTCTTCTAGATCGCTTACAGGATGCAATTTTATTTTCTAAATTTGATTTAAAATCAGGCTATTGGCAGGTGCAAATTGCCGAACAGGATCGATAGACATCCTTGTACCAACGAAAATGAGTTAACGAAGGACATTGTAAATTCTGGAGAAGTTCACGGCAATGATCCTGAGAACTAGTACTGGTACCAACAAAATGGAGGATGATAGTTTGAATAAGGGTATAAACAGCATCCTCTTGATGAATGGGTTGGTGGGTAGTCGGATTAACTTCTAGCTTGACAAAAGTAAGGATTTCGTTATGTTGAGTAGGAGTGAGAATATTATCCCACCATCCTTTGAGTTGCCTGGTGAAGCCATTAATAATGAATTTAACAATGGCATGGTCACTATTACTGTATTGGCGACACCCAGTGGCATACATCATCATCTGATGGAGCTTCTTGTAAATGCCATATTCTGATTCACCATCAATATTCCATTCATAAATGGTTTTACCATGGTAGGATCCCTGGTCATTAAGATAAGTTTCCTCGTAGAGTACATCTGGAGGTGTTGGGCGAGCATAATAATTCCTGGTTGGTGGTAATATAGCCGGTCGGGAGGATGAATAAGAATGGAGTTTATTGACTGTAGCAGGTTCTTGGAAATTCAATTGAATTTCATGTATTTGTGCTAGTGTAGGATCGTCATCCAGGACTGGATCGGATCTAAGCATCTGAATAGATCCAGTAGGATCTGGATTAGAACCAAAACTCCAAATACGATAATAATTTTTCTAAAGCATTAACAGAAGGCATTCATACTTACAAACATGGAGAGTGCTTCCAGACTTTATGATTAAAGATGCTATTGCCTTAGTGGATAGTGGTGCCGATATGAACTGTATCCAAGAAGGTATAGTCCCTACCCCGAATTTATCTCACCAAACGAGGAACCAATTAGGGACATCGTTTTTGAGAACATCAGGGAAAATGCGGATAAACCAAGAATGGTTTTTAATGGGATTCTGGTAATAGAAAACTTGGGTAAAAGCATCAATGTAATCCCAGTAACTATATTTGGTTTGCTTGTTACGCAAGGTTTGGATAAACATCAAAATATACTGGTCCATGAGACAAACTAGTCTCTATTGCTCCCATTAGGGATGCTCTCCAGTTGAGACATCTTCCATTTAAACCCTAACGCATGAGAAATGGCAAGTAAACACCATACCTACATATCTGCCATCATGCAAGAGCATTCGAATAAGTGTTCGCCTGTTTTAACCCTAATGCATGAGAAACGGCAAGTAAACACCATAATTACATATCTGCCAACGTGCAAGAGGGTCCGGATAAGTGTCCGCGTGTTTGAACGCTAATACATGAGAAATGGCAAGTAAACACCATAATTGCATATCTACCATCGTGCAAGACGGTCCGAATAAGTGTCCGAGTGTTTGAACGGTAAAGCCTGAGAAATGGCAAGTAAACACCATAATTACATATCTGACATCATGCCAGAGGGCCCGAATAGGTGTCCGCGTGTTTAAACCCTAATCCATGAGAAATCGCAAGTAAACACCGTAATTACATATCTGCCATCATGCAAGAGGGTCTGAATAAGTGTCTGAGTGTTCGAACCCTAATATATGAGAAATGGTTACTAAACACCATAATTACATATTTGCCATCATGCAAGAGGATCCGAATATGTGTCCGTGTGTTTAAACCCTAATGCACAAGAAATGGCAAGTAAACACCACAATTACATATCTGCCATCATGCAAGAGGTTTCAATTAAGTGTTCAAGTGTTCGAACGTTAATGCATGAGAAATGGCAAGTAAACACCATAACTACATATCTGCCATCATGCAAGAGGGTCCGAATAAATGTCTGAGTGTTTGAATCCTAATGCACGAGAAATGGCAAGTAAACACCATAATTACATATCTGCCATCATGCAAAAGGGTCCGAATAAGTGTACGAGTTTTCGAACTCTAATGCATGAGAAATAGCAAGGAAACACCATAATTACATATCTGCCATCATGCAAGAGGGTCCGAATAAGTGTCCGAGTGTTCGAATGCTAATGCGTGAGAAATGGCAAGTAAACACCATAACTACATATCTGCCATCATGCAAGAGGGTCTGAAAAAGTGTCCGATTGTTTAAACCCTAATGCATGAGAAACGGAAAGTAAACACCATAATTACATATCTGCCATCATGCAAGAGGGTCCGAATAAATGTCTGAGTGTTTGAATCCTAATGCACGAGAAATGGCAAGTAAACACCATAACTACATATCTGCCATC
>NW_021028812.1:1103007-1188967 GCF_004153795.1 Camellia sinensis | reverse complement strand
TGAAATGCCTAGGCAAGGCGCTGCTAGCAGCCATCACCGAAGGGTAAATCCACATAGCATATAGGCCCAAAGATGTGCGCTGATTGCAACCATCTTCACACCACCAGACAAACCCCAACACAGTTAGCTGCCAGAGCACAATAACCAGCGGCAGACAACTTGCATCCAACGTCCAAATCCAATGACCATCCGAGATAAGCTGCCAGAAGCAATCCCACCTTACAAGTAGCTGCTTAACCTGTGCAGTATATAAGTCATACAGGAGAAGAAACAACAAGCATTCAGTATAGGACCTCCCCTCACTCGACCCACAATAAAGGAGAACTCTCCACTCAATGTAAGGGCTCCCATCACTCGGCCCACATATTCCGTGCTCTCTCATTCCAGCCAACTGGACAATGAACTTGAGATACCGTAAACCTGCACAAATATATATATAATATATAGTACATGTTAGTAAAAGAAATATATACTTCCTCCCACCACTCAACCCACATTTACAAGATGAATTGTGCTGGCTCACATCACTCAACCCTCCCTTCATAGGGTCCAGATTTTGTGAATATTTGGGATCCATAATAGCTGATAGAATCTAATAATAACACCATCTGCAAGACAACACAAATTATTAGTCAAAAACTCTCCATATCTGCTCACCATCACTCAACCCTCAATGTAGTGAAGCTCACACCACTCGAATTCCTTTCGGCTGCAGCAGTTTGGGACTGTAACAGGATTGTAGAAGGAATATTCCATTGTTCCATATACCAGTTGTCACCTGCAAAAGCTTTCACATTTTCCATAGAAAGGAGTCTACCCCTAACCATTTGGATGATAGAGTTAGTGACAACCTCTTCAGGTTTGAAGACCTTACTAAAGATTCTACTATTTCTCTCCATCCAAATATGGTAGACAGTGCAGAGAAAGGAGAGTTTCATAATCATAGATTTCAGAGATTTACCAGTGATGGATTTAGTAACAAACTCAACAAGTTCCAACCAGGGCAAAGGAGGCCAGTGGGAATTACACTTATCTTGGATAACAGCCCAAATCCTAGAGGAGTAGTGACACCTAAAGAACAGATGGGAATGGTTTTCCTCAGGGGCACAGCATAAAGGGCAGCTAGGGTTGGTAAGAAGACCAAAGATTTGGAGTCTATCCCCAGTGTTAAGTCTCTCATGGATGGCTAGCCATACAATGAAACTAACCCTAGGGATGACAGGAGGACCCCAAACAAGATTAGACCAAGTAACCTTAGGGCCCTTGTCCCTCCAACAATCCCAAGCAGAGTGAATAGAAAAGGAACCATCAGAAGTCAAACTCCACACAGGAACATCGGGGGAACCAATGGAAGGATTAAGAGAAGAAGGGGTGGCTGTGATCCATTCCTGTATCTCCCATGAGTTAGGAAAAGGCCAGTTCCAAGAATCATTTGAGATGATTGAACTAACCTTAGAATTGTCAGGAAGGTTGGTATCATACATAATTCTAGGCCCATACCGAAGCAAGAGCGAACCAAAGGGGTGCCAGTTATCATGCCAGAGGAACACATTTTCACCATTGCCAAGTTTGAATTTAATAATAGGGAAAATTAAATCCCTAAGCGATAAAAGTTTCCTCCAAACCCAGGAAGGATCACTGGGCAACTTAATACCCCAGAAACTCTTACCCTTAAGCAAGTAGGACTTAACCCATTGACACCACATTGAACATTCCCCACCCAAAAACGGATACCAAATATGTTTGGCTATAGCCGCTCTATTCCAAACCCTAATGCATGAGAAATGGAAAGTGAACACCATAATTACATATCTGCCATCTAGCAAAAGGGTCTGAATATGTGTCTGAGTGTTCGAATCCTAATGCATGAGAATTTGAAAGTAAACACCATAATTACATATCTGCCATCCAACAAAAGGGTCTGAATATGTGTCTGAGTGTTCGAATCCTGATGCATGAGAATTGGAAAGTAAACACCATAATTACATATCTGCCATCCTACAAGACGGTCCGAATATGTGTCCGGGTGTTTAAACTCTAATGCATGAGAAATGGCAAGTAAACACCATAACTACATATCTGCCATTATACAAGAGGGTCCGAATAAGTGCCCGCGTGTTTGAACCCTAATGCAAGTAAACACCATAATTACGTATCTGCCATCATGCTTTTCCGAATAAGTGTACGAGTGTTCGAACGCTAATGCATGAGAAATGGCAAGTAAACACCATAATTATATATCTGCTATCATGCAAGAGGGTCCGAATAAGTGTCCGATTGTTTAAACCCTAATGCATGAGAAATGGCAGGTAAACAACATAATTATATATCTACCATCATGCAAGAGGGTTTGAATACGTGTCCGAGTGTTTAAACCCTAATGCACAAGAAATGGAAAGTAAACACCATAATTACATATCTGCCATCATGCAAGAGGGTCCGAATACGTGTCCGAGTGTTTAAACCCTAACGCATGAGAAACGGCAAGTAAACACTATAACTACATATCTGCCATCATGCAAGAGGATCCGAATAAGTGTCTGCGTGTTTTAACCCTTATGCATGAGAAATGGCAAGTAAACACCATAATTACATATCTGCCATCGTGCAAAAGGGTCCGGATAAGTGTCCGCGTGTTTGAACGATAATGCCTGAGAAATGGCAAGTAAGCACCATAATTACATATCTGATATCATGCTAGAGGGCCCGAATAGGTGTCCCCGTGTTTAAACCCTAATGCATGAGAAATGGCAAGTAAACACCGTAATTACATATCTGCCATCATGCAAGAGGGTCTGAATAAGTGTCCGAGTGTTTGAACGGTAATGCCTGAGAAATGGCAAGTAAACACCATAATTACATATCTGATATCATGCCAGAGGACCCAAATAGGTGTCCGCGTGTTTAAACCCTAATGCATAAGAAATGGCAAGTAAACACCGTAATTACATATCTACCATCATGCAAGAGGGTCTGAATAAGTGTCCGAGTGTTCGAACCCTAATATATGAGAAATGGCTACTAAACACCATAATTACATATTTGCCATCACGCAAGAGGATCCGAATATGTGTCCGTGTGTTTAAACCCTAATGCACAAGAAACGGGAAGTAAACACCACAATTACATATCTACCATCATGCAAGAGGGTCCGAATAAGTGTTCAAGTGTTCGAACGCTAATGCATGAGAAATGGCAAGTAAACACCATAACTAACATATCTGCCATCTTGCAAGAGGGTCCGAATAAGTTTCCGACTGTTTAAACATTAATGCAAGAGAAATGACAGGTAAACAACATAATTATATATCTGCCATCATGCAAGAGGGTCCAAATAAGTGTCAGAGTGTTTAAACCCTAATGCATGAGAAATGGCAGGTAAACAATATAATTATATATCTGCCATCATGTAAAATGGTCCAAATAAGTGTCCGAGTGTTTAAACCCTAATACATGAGATATGGAAAGTAAACATCATAATTACATATCTGACATCAGAAAAGAGTGTCTGAATAAGGGTCCAAGTGTTCGAACCCCAATGCATGAGAAATGGAAAGTAAACACCGCAATTACATATCTGCCATCACGCAAGAGGGTCCGAATACGTGTCTGAGTGTTTAAACCCGAATGCTTGAGAAATTGCAAGTGAACATCATAACTACATATCTGCCATCATGCAAGAGGGTCCGAATAAGTGTCTGAGTGTTGGAATCCCAATGCATGAGAAATGGCAAGTAAACACCTTAATTACATATCTGCCATCATGCAAAAAGGTCCGAATAAGTGTACGAGTTTTCGAATGCTAATGCATGAGAAATAGCAAGTAAACACCATAATTACATATCTGCCACAATGTAAGAGGGTCTGAATAAGTGTCCGAGTGTTCGAACGCTAATGCATGAGAAATGGCAAGTAAACACCATAACTACATATCTGCCATCATGCAAGAGGGTCTGAAAAAGTGTCCGATTGTTTAAACCCTAATGCATGATAAATAGCAGGTAAACAACATAATTATATATCTACCATCATGCAAGAGGGTCTGAATAAGTGTCCGAGTGTTTAAACTCTAATGCATGAGAAATGGAAAGTGAACACCATAATTACATATCTGCCATCCAGCAAAATGGTCTGAATATGTGTCTGAGTGTTCGAATGCTAATGCATGAGAATTGGAAAGTAAACACCATAATTACATATCTGCCATCCTACAAGACGGTCCGAATATGTGTCCGGGTGTTTAAACTCTAATGCATGAGAAATGGCAAGTAAACACCATAACTACATATCTGCCATCGTACAAGAGGGTCCGAATTAGTGCCCGCGTGTTTGAACCCTAATGCATGAGAAATGGCAAGTAAACACCATAATTACATATCTGCCATCATGCAAAAGGGTCCGAATAAGTGTACGAGTGTTCGAACGCTAATGCATGAGAAATGGCAAGTAAACACCGTAATTATATATTTGCCATCATGCAAGAGGGTCCGAATAAGTGTCCGATTATATATCTACCATGAGAAATGGTAGATGGCAGGTAAACAACATAATTATATATCTACCATCATGCAAGAGGGTCTGAATACGTGTCCAAGTGTGTAAATCCTAATGCAGAAGAAATGGAAAGTAAACACCATAATTACATATCTGCCATCATGCAAGAGGGTCTGAATACGTGTCCGAACGTTTAAACCCTAATGCATGTGAAATGGCAAGTAAACGCCATAATTACGTATCTGCCATCATGCAAAAGGGTCCGAATAAGTGTACGAGTGTTCGAACGCTAATGCATGAGAAATGGCAAGTAAACACCGTAATTATATATTTGCCATCATGCAAGAGGGTCCGAATAAGTGTCCGATTATATATCTACCATGAGAAATGGTAGATGGCAGGTAAACAACATAATTATATATCTACCATCATGCAAGAGGGTCTGAATACGTGTCCAAGTGTGTAAATCCTAATGCACAAGAAATGGAAAGTAAACACCATAATTACATATCTGCCATCATGCAAGAGGGTCTGAATACGTGTCCGAACGTTTAAACCCTAATGCATGAGAAATGGCAAGTAAACACCATAACTACATATCTGCCATCATGAAAGAGGATCCGAGTAAGTGTCCGCGTGTTTTAACCCTAATGCATGAGAAATGGCAAGTAAACACCATAATTACATATCTGCCATCGTGTAAGAGGGTCCGGATAAGTGTCCGCGTGTTTGAACGCTAATGCATGAGAAATGGCAAGTAAACACCATAATTACATATCTGCCACCGTGCAAGACGGTCCGAATAAGTGTCCGAGTGTTCGAACGGTAATGCCTGAGAAGTGGCAAGTAAACACCATAATTACATATTTGACATCCTGCCAGAGGGCCCGAATAAGTGTCCACTTTTTTAAACCCTAATAATGCATGAGAAATGGCAAGTAAACCCCGTAATTACATATCTGCCATCATGCAAGAGGGTCTGAATACGTGTTCGAGTGTTCGAACCCTAATATATGAGAAATGGCTACTAAACACCATAATTACATATTTACCATCAGGCAAGAGGATCCGAATATGTGTCCGTGTGTTTAAACCCTAATGCACCAGAAATGGCAAGTAAACACCACAATTACATACCTGCCATCATGCAAGAGGGTCCGAATAAGTGTTCAAGTGTTCGAACGCTAATGCATGAGAAATGTCAAGTAAACACCATAACTACATATCTGTCATCTTGCAAGACGGTCCGAATAAGTTTCCGACTGTTTAAACCCAAATGCATGAGAAATGACAGGTAACCAACATAATTATATATCTGCCACCATGCAAGAGGGTCCAAATAAGTGTCCGAGTGTTTAAACCCTAATGCATGAGAAATGGCAGGTAAACAACATAATTATATATCTGCCATCTTGTAAAATGGTCCAAATATGTATCCGAGTGTTTAAACCCTAATGCATGAGATATGGAAAGTAATCATAATTACATATCTGACATCAGGAAAGAGGGTCTGAATAAGTGTCCGAGTGTTCAAACCCTAATGCATGAGAAAGGGAAAGTAAACACCGCAATTACATATCTGCCATCATGCATGAGGGTCTGAATACGTGTCCGAGTGCTTAAACCCTAATGCTTGAGAAATGGCAAGTAAACACCATAACTACATATCTGCCATCATGCAAGAGGGTCCGAATAAGTGTCTGAGTATTTGAATTCTAATGCAGGAGAAATGGCAAGTAAATACCATAATTACATATCTGCCATCATGCAAAAGGGTCCGAATAAGTGTACGAGTTTTCGAACGCTAATGCATGAGAAATAGCAAGTAAACACCATAATTACATATCTGCCACCATGCAAGAGGGTCCGAATAAGTGTCCGAGGGTTCGAATGCTAATGCATGAGTAATGGCAAGTAAACACCATAACTACATATCTGCCATCATGCAAGATGGTCCGAAAAAGTGTCCGATTGTTTAAACCCTAATGCATGAGAAACGGCAGGTAAACAACATAATTATATATCCACCATCATTCAATAGGGTCTGAATAAGTGTCCGAGTGTTTAAACCCTAATGCATGAGAAATGGAAAGTGAACACCATAATTACATATCTGCCATCCAGCAAAAGGGTCTGAATATGTGTCTGTGTGTTTGAATCCTAATGCATGAGAATTGGAAAGTGAACACCATAATTACATATCTGCCATCCTACAAGATGGTCCGAATATGTGTCCGGGTGTTTAAACTCTAATGCATGAGAAATGGCAAGTAAACACCATAACTACATATCTGCGATCATACAAGAGGGTCCGAATAAGTACCCGCGTGTTTGAACCCTAATGCATGAGAAATGGCAAGTAAACACCATAATTACAAGTCCGAATAAGTGTACGAGTGTTCGAACGTTAATGCATGAGAAAGGGCAAGTAAACACCATAATTACAAATCTGCCATCATGCAAGAGGGTCCGAATAAGTGTCCGATTGTTTAAACCCTAATGCATGAGAAATGGCAGGTAAACAACATAATTATATATCTACCATCATGCAAAAGGGTCTGAATACGTGTCCGAGTGTTTAAACCCTAATGCACAAGAAATGGAAAGTAAACACCATAATTACATATCTGCCATCATGCAAGAGGGTCTGAATACGTGGCCGAGTGTTTAAACCCTCATGCATGAGAAATGGCAAGTAAACACCATAACTACATATCTGCCATCATGCAAGAGGATCCGAATAAGTGTCCGCGTGTTTTAACCCTAATGCATGAGAAATGGCAAGTAAACACCATAATTACATATCTGCCATCGTGCAAGAGGGTCCGAATAAGTGTCCGTGTGTTCGAATGCTAATGCATGAGAAATGGCAACTAAACACCATAATTACATATCTGCCATCATGCTAGAGGGCCCGAATAGGTGTCCGCGTGTTTAAAACCTAATGCATGAGAAACGGCAAGTAAACACCATAATTACATATCTGCAATCATGCAAGAGGGTCTGAATAAGTGTCCGAGTGTTTGAACCCTAATCTTTGAGAAATGGCAACTGAACACCATAATTACATGGTTGCCATCATGCAAGAGGATCCGAATACGTGTCCGTGTGTTTAAACCTTAATGCACAAGAAATGGCAAGTAAACACCACAATTACATATCTGCCATCATGCAAGATGGTCCGAATAAGTGTTCGTGTGTTCGAACGCTAATGCATGAGAGATGGCAAGTAAACACCATAACTACATATCTGCCATCTTGCAAGAGGGTCCGAATAAGTTTCCGACTGTTTAAACCTTAATGCATGAGAAAAGGGAAGTAAACACCATAATTACATATTTGCCATCATGCCAGAGGGTCCGAATAGGTGTCCGAGTGTTTAAACCCTAATGCATGAGAAATGGCGAGTAAACACCATAATTACATATCTGCCATCATGCAAGGGGGTCTGCATAAGTGTCCGACCGTTTAAGCCCTAATGCACGAGAAATGGCAAGTAAACACCATAATTACATATCTGCCATCATGCAAGAGGGTCTGAATAGGTGTCCGAGTGTTCGAACCCTAATGCAAGGTAAATGGCAAGTAAGCACCATAATTACATATCTGCCCTCGTGGAAGAGGGCCCGAATAAGTGTCTGAGTGTTCAAACCGCAATCCAAGAGAAATGGCAAGTAAAAACTATAATTACATATCAGCCACCATGAAAGAGGGTCTGAATAAGTGTCCGATTGTTTAAACCCTAATGCATGAGAAATGGCAGGTAAACAACATAATTATATATCTACCATCATGCAAGAGGGCTCGAATATGTGTCCGGGTGTTTAAACTCTAATGCATGAGAAATGGCAAGTAAACTCCATAACCATATATCTGCCATCATACAAGAGGGTCTGAATAAGTGCACGCGTGTTTGAACCCTAATGCATGAGAAATCGCAAGTAAACACCATAATTACATATCTGCCATCATGCAAAAGGGTCTGAATAAATGTACGAGTGTTCGAACGCTAATGCATGAGAAATGGCAAGTAAACACCATAATTAGAACTTTTTGGTAAACACCCCAAGTAAACACCAAAAAATCTAATGGCTTGGGTTACCTCTCTACCAACAATACCCCAAGTAAAAACCAAAAAATCTTGGGGTATTGTTGGTAGAGAGGTTACCCAAGCCATTAGAACTTTTTTTGAGTCTGGGAAGCTTCTCTCCGAAGTCAATAGTACAATCATAGCTCTCATCCCTAAAGTTCCTAACCCTGTAAAAGTGGGAGACTTTAGACCCATCTCTTGTTGTAATACGATATACAAATGTATAGCTAAAATCATTGCAAATAGGATTAAAGAGGTCTTACCTGACCTCATTGATCCTGTGCAATCAGCCTTTGTGCAAGGCAGGAGAATTTCTGATAATATCTTCTTGTCTCAAGAAATTTTGAGGGGTTACCACAAGAATTCCACTACCCCTAAGTGTGCGATGAAAGTGGATATCATGAAAGCTTACGATAGTGTGAGATGGGAGTTTCTCATTGATATCCTTAAAGCCATGGCTTTTCCGCCCATTATGATATCCTGAATCAAGGCTTGTATGACAAGTCCTTCTTTCTCTGTTTGCATTAATGGGAGCTTGCATGGTTATTTTAAAGGTGCTAGAGGTCTTAGACAGGGAGATCCTATGTCTCCTTATCTCTTCGTTCTGGCTATGGAAATCCTTGCTAGAATTTTTGCTGAAAAGTCCAATCATCCTCAATTCAAGTTCCATTGGAGGTGTGAGAAATTTAAGATTGTCAATCTCTGCTTTACTGACGATCTTATGATCTTCAGTCGTGGGGATGTTCCCACTGTTAGTTTAATCATGCAAGGTCTGGAGGAGTTCTCTTCTCTTTCAGGCCTTACCCCTAGCTTCAGCAAAAGCAACATTTATTTCTCTGGTTGTAATGGGGGTTTGAGAGAAGATATCCTCAAAATTGTTCAGTTTACTGAGGGTACTCTTCCTGTCAAATACCTTGGTGTCCCACTGATAACAACCAAGCTTAGGGCTTCGGATTGTCAAATTCTCATTGATAGGATCACAAATCGTATTAAGAGCTGGACAAATAAAGCTCTTTCTTATGCTGGAAGAGCTCAACTTATCCAGACCATTCTCTTTTCTATGCAGGTTTACTGGTCCTCTCTTTTCATCCTCCCCAAGAGGGTTATTAGAGAGATTGAGGGTATCCTTAGAGCTTTTTTCTGGTCGGGCACAGATCTTAAGAAACATAGTGCCAAAATTGCTTAGGATAAGATTTGTGTGCCTAAAAATGAAGGTGGTCTTGGTTTTAAATCTTTAGAGGTTTGGAACATGGCTGCCATAACCAAGCATATTTGGTTCCTCTTCTCTGGAGGGGAGATGTCTATGTGGTGCCAATGGGTTAAATCGTATTTACTTAAGGGCAGAAGTTTCTGGAAAGTAAAGGTTCCCCACAACTCTTCTTGGGTTTGGAGGAAGATCCTTGCTCTTAGAGATAAAATTTCTCCCCTTATTATCCACAAAATAGGTAGAGGTGACTCTACTTTTTTATGGTACGATAATTGGCATCCTCTTGGTCCATTATGGAAAAAATTTGGGGACAGAATCTTGTATGACTCTAATCTTAACAGTGAGACTAAGGTCAATCAGATTATGGATGGGGGCTCTTGGAAGTGGCCTGTCCCCAACTCTTGGGAAATAAGGGAGCTGATCTCTTCAACCCCCACTAGCTGCAGACCTAACCCTCTACTGGATGATCAACCTACTTGGTCTCTTTCTGATGGGAAATTTACTATTAATGGTGTTTGGAATCATTGGAGGCTTAAGCTTGATAAAGTTGTTTGGCATAAATTAATCTGGGGGGCTCACCATATCCCTAGGGCTAGTTTTGTTGTTTGGATGGCTGTCCAGGAGAGGCTTAATACTGGTGACAGGCTTCAGCTATTTGGCATCTCTCCTACACCAACCTGCCCATTTTGCCAACATGATACTGAAACTCATTCTCACCTCTTTTTTGAGTGTGTCTTCTCTACTAAAATCTGGACTGAAATTAAAGCTAAATGTAATGTGCAGTGGCCTGATTTTCAGTGGCCTGGCATTATTCCCTTTGCTACTAGAGAGACTAAGAGAAGATCATTAAGATCCATTATCATCAAATTGTCATTGTTGTGCTCTGTTTATATAATCTGGCTTGAAAGGAATAACAGAATTTTCAACAAAGAATTCAAGCCAGAAGAAGTGGTGGTTAATATAATTGTCCAACTGATTCGGGGTTGATTGTTGTCTATCACAAATGTTCCTAGAAATGCAGGTGACAACTGGTACATTGACCATTGGAATTTGCCTGCTACTGTCTTGAAGCCCCATGCTGTCGGCACTGGGAGGGCTGCTGAGTGATGTGAGTTCACTATATGAGGGTTGAGTGATTGTAAGCAAACAGAGTGTTCTTTCCTAACTGTTTTCTTCATGTGTAGTAATGAGAAGTGCTTGGATCAGTGAGGGTTGAGTGTTGTGAGTCCAAAAATTTACAACAGACAGAATTGTGGGTTGAGTGAAATAGCTTCTCACAAATGTTTTATCTAATGTTTATATATATTGTAAGCTTTATGTGCAGGCTATGGAGTAATGCTTTGCTGTGTGGGTTGAGTGATGAGAGTTTATATATTGTGTGCTAAATTCCAAATTCTACTGGGTGATGCGAGATTATTGTGGGTTTAGTGATGTGAGACATATATTGTGGTTATCTGTTTTTTACTGGAATCCTTCAGGATCACTAATGGATTTGTTTACTCAATTCTGGCAGGAAGTTCTATATTGTCTAGTGGAGGTCTACATCTTGGTTTTGATTCTTGGGATATTTGGCTCGAAGCTGGCTGCTGAATGCGCCGCTGGTTGTTTCATCAGGGATATAAGCTGTTTTCATTTCTGTTTTAACAACTTTAGCTATTTTACCTATCCTAGCGGGGTGTGCTAGGAATTAAGTGGTCCATCTTTGACCTATTTTGTTTTTATTGCTTTACTGTTGGTTCTAGATTATGTAGTCCACGGGTTATATTTCGTTTTGCTGTTATGGGGCTGTTTATCCCTCGGCTTTGGGCTATTCCTTCGCATGTTAGTTATCCTAGTGGGATGTGCTAGGAATTATATAGTCCATGTTGGACTGTTTTTTGTCTTTACTTTTGATTTACTGTTTGGGGCTGGTTTTGATTTAGCTTTGCGGCTTGCACCTAGATATGTATTGCACAGGTTCTGTTTTGTTCACTAAACCTGTTTCTCGGTTTTGGTGCCGATGTTTAGTGATGCTATGGGTTTGTTTTGGTCTCGGTTTTTCGCTGTCCTTCGCAGTGTTCATTATCCCTATCTCTCTTGATATGGTTGCCGAACAGTGGGTTTTTTGGATTTTGGTTTCTCTTTTGCGTTAGCTTTTTGGTTTTCTGGGTTACTGATCTTCCTGTATAGTTGTTGTAGGGCCTGGGGTATTCCCTTGTAATCTTGTATATCCTTTGTCTTTAATTTATGTCTTATTCACCCAAAAAAAAAAACACCATAATTACATATATGCCATCATGCAAGAGGGTCCGAATAAGTGTCCGTGTGTTCGAACGCTAATACATGATTAATGGCAAGTATATACCATAACTACATATTTGCCATCATGCAAGAGGGTCCGAATAAGTGTCCGATTGTTTAAACCCTAATGCATGAGAAAAGGCAGGTAAACAACATAATTATATATCTACCATCATGCAAGAGGGTCTGAATACGTGTCCGAGTGTTTAAACCCTAACGCACAAGAAATGGAAAGCAAACACCAGAATTTCATATCTGCCATCAAGCTAGAGGGTCTGAATAAGTGTCTGAGTGTTCGAACCCTAATGCATGAGAAACGGAAAGTAAACACCATAATTACATATCTGCCATCATGCAAGAGGGTCCGAATACGTGTCCGAGTGTTTAAACCCTAATGCATGAGAGATGGCAAGCAAACACCATAACTACATATCCGCCATCATGCAAGAGGATCCGAATAAGTGTCCGCGTGTTTTAACCCTAATGCATCAGAAATGGCAAGTAAACACCATAATTACATATCTGCCATCATGAAAGAGGGTCTGAATCAGTGTCCGTGTGTTCGAACGCTAATGCATGAGAAATGGCAAGTAAACACCATAATTACATATCTGCCATCATGCCAGAGGGCCCGAATAGGTGTCCGCGTGTTTAAAATCTAATGCATGAGAAATGGCAAGTAAACATCACAATTACATATCTGCCATCATGCAAGAGGGTCTTAATAAGTGTCCGAGTGTTCGAACCCTAATGTATGAGAAATGGCAACTAAACACCATAATTACATGTTTGCCATCATGCAAGAAGATCTGAATACGTGTCCGTGTGTTTGAACCCTAATGCAGAAGAAATGGCAAGTAAACACCACAATTACATATCTGCCATCATGCAAGAGGGTCTGAATAAGTGTTCGTGTGTTCGAACGCTAATGCATGAGAAATGGCAGGTAAACACCATAACTACATATCTGCCATCTTGCAAGAGCGTCCGAATAAGTTTCCGACTGTTTAAACCTTATTGCAAGAGAAAAGAGAAGTAAACACCATAATTACATATCTGCCATCATGCCAGAGGGTCCAAATAGGTGTCCGAGTGTTTAAACCCTAATGCATGAGAAATGGCGAGTAAACACCATAATTGCATATTTGCCACCCTGCAAAAGGGTCCGAATAAGTGTCCGAGTGTTCGAACGGTATTGCATGAGAAATGAAAAGTAAACACCATAACTACATATTTGCCATCATGCAAGAGTACATGTCCGTGTGTTTAAACCCGAATGCATGAGAAATGGCAGGTAAACAACATAATTATATATCTGCCATCGTGCAAGAGGGTCTGAATAAGTGTACGAGTGTTTAAACCCTAATGCATGAGAAATGGAATGAAAACACCATAATTACATATCTGCCATCAAGCTAGAGGGTCTGAATAAGTGTCTGAGTGTTCGAACCCTAATGCGTGAGAAATGGAAAGTAAACACCATAATTACATATCTGCCATCATGCAAGAGGATCCCAATACGTGTCCGAGTGTTTCAACCCCAATGGATGAGAAATGGCAAGTAAACACCATAATTACATATCTGCCATCATGCAAGAGGATCTGAATACGTGTCCGTGTGTTTAAACCCTAATGCATGAGAAATGGCAAGTAAACACCATAATTACATATCTACCATCACGCAAGAGGATCCGCATAAGTGTCCGAGTGTTTAAACCCTAGTGCGTGAGAAATGGCAAGTAAACCCCATAATTACATATCTGCCATCATGCAAGAGGGTCTGAATAAGTGTCCGAGTGTTCGAACCCTAATGTATGAGAAATGGCTAGTAAACACCATAATTACATATCTGCCATCATGCAACGGGATCCGAATACGTGTCCGTGAAGTGGATAGAGAAGCTTTGGCTGGGGTTACCCAAATTCTAGATACTGTGGTTAATGCTCAGATATCAGAAAACACGAATGATGTTGGGATCAAGAATGTTGTAATTACTGGAGGTACTCATAGAACTTTGGGTGAAGATGATAGCTCAGGGAATCTCATGTCTGCCAAACTAGATGGTCTTGCAGAGTTAAGGAATGAACTGCTAGATATTTCCATGCTAGCCCTCCCTGAGGACACAGAATTGTTGGAGAAAGTCAGAAATCTGCCAATCTCTGTGGAAAGTCCACAATTTACTCCGGATACTCTTCCTACAAGCTCTTCAGCAAAGAAATCCTCTGGTAAGGGTAAAGGCTAGAGGAAGAAAACTAGGTAACTCCGTGTTCCTTTGGGTTGGGATTTTTTTTTTTTTTTTTTTTCGTTTCCTATGTCCTTTAAAATTGCTGCCTGGAATATTAGGGGTTTTAATGACCCGTCTAGACAAAAAGAATTGAGAAAATTTTTGGTGAAAGAAGATATAAAAGTCACGGGTATTTTGGAGACTAAAATAAAAGCTCTTAATGAAAACCAAGTTTTCTCATCCTGTATGAGTCATTGGTCTTTTTTAACAAACTCTCAGCCAAATAAAACTGGTAGGCTTTGTGTTTTTTGGGATCCTGATTTTTGCTATGTTACATTGATCCACTCTTCTGATCAATATATTTTTTGTGAGATTAAGGAAATAGCTCAAAACAAAGTTTTCAATATGTGTTTTGTCTATGCTGAGAATAGCCATGCCCTGAGAATCAAATTTTTTGATATTATGCTGAGGCTTTCTCACCTTAATTCAGCTACCCCCCTGGTTTTTCTAGGGGACTTCAATGCCATTAGATATAGTTCTGAGAAGTATGGGGGGTCTCTTAACTGGAATAAGGATAAAGAGATGTTCAACTCATATATCCTTAATGCTAACCTTGTTGATTTATCCTATGGTGGTTGTCAGTTCACTTGGGCCAATAAGCGTACTAGGGGGGATTACATAGCTACGAAAATTAACAGAGTTCTTGTCAATGAATCTTGGCTTGACCAATTCCCTGCGTCCACTGCTATGTTTCTTCTATCTGGTATCTCTGATCACTCTCCTGTTGTTGTTAGTATTTCTGTTAAAGCTCCATCCTTTAAAAAGCCTTTCAAATTCTTTGACTTTTGGGCTAAACATGAGGAATTCTCTCCTAAAGTGGCCCAGGTCTGGAGTCAGTATATTCATGGTGTTCCTATGTACAGAGTCTGTCAAAAACTCCGTAATCTGAAACCTGTTCTTAGGACTTTGAATACTAAGGAGTTTAGTGATATTTCCACTAGAGTCTTGATTACCAAAGCTGAGTTGGATTCCATCCAATGGAAGATGGACAAAGACCCTAGTAATCTCTCTTTTCAAAATCTAGAAAGGAATCTGTACAAAAAGTATGTTGATCTGAGTGCTGTGGAGGAAAGTTTAGCTCACCAAAAATCTCGAATCCAATGGCTTGGCCTGGGTGATCGTAATAGTAGTTTCTTTTTTAGGTCTGTTAAAGGTAACATTAATTGGGGCAAAATTCTCAAAGTGGAGTTGGAGGATGGGAGCCTTTCCACTCATCCCGAAAGTATTCATGATGCCTTTATCGGTTATTTCTCGAAGCTCTTTGGTAATCCTCCACAGGACCAGTATAGAGGAGCTGATAGAATTAATTCTCTCATCTAGTCTAAAGTCTCTAATGACCAAGCCTTTCAACTTGCTAGACCTGTCTCTGATCAGGAGATAAAGGATGTTTTGTGGTCGCTAAAAGCCAATAAGGCCCTTAGCCCTGATGGCTTTTCAGCTGGTTTCTTTAAGAGTGCTTGGAGTATAGTGGGTAAAGAGGTCACTCAGGCTATTAGATCCCTTTTTGAGTTGGGGAAGCTCCTAACTGAAGTTAACAATACTACCATTGCCCTTATTCCTAAGGTCCCTAATCCGATTAAAGTGGGGGACTACAGACCTATTTCCTGTTGTAATACTATCTATAAGTGCATTGCTAAGATAATTGCCAACAGGATTAAGGCTGTCCTCCTTGATCTTATTGACCCTGTCCAATCAGCTTTCGTTCATGGGAGAAGAATCTCCGACAACATATTTTTGTCTCAAGAGCTTATGAGAGGTTATCATAAAAACTCAAATGTTCCGAAGTGTGCCATGAAAGTTGACATTATGAAAGCCTATGATACTGTTTGATGGGATTACATTATTGATATTCTCAATGCTATGGGCTTTCCCCATAAGATGATTTCCTGGATTAAAGCTTGTATGAGTAGCCCTTCCTTCTCTATCTGTATCAATGGGAGTCTTCATGGCCATTTCAAAGGTGCTAGAGGTCTTAGGCAGGGTGACCCCATGTCCCCTTATCTTTTTGTTTTGGCCATGGAAGGCCTTGCTAGGATTCTTGATGAGAAGACCAAGCATCCTTTGTTTAAATTTCACTAGAGATGCGAAAAAACTAAGATTGTTAATCTTTGTTTTGCTGATGATCTCATGATTTTTAGCAAAGGGGATGTTAACACTGTGCGCATGATCATGGAGGGTTTGGAGGAATTTAGCTCACTATCTGGCCTCACCCCTAACCCTAGTAAAAGCAATGTGTTCTTTTCTGGATGTAACAAGAAGTTAAGAGATGACATTCTTCAAATTGCATCTTTCTCTGAGGGAACTTTGCCGGTTAAATACCCTGGTGTCCCTCTTATCACAACTAAGTTGAAAGCTTCTAATTGTAAACAACTTGTTGATAGAATCACTAAGAGGATTAGTTCTTGGACCAATAAACTTCTTTCTTATGCCGGTAGATCCCAACTGATCCAAACCATCTTGTTTTCCATGCAAGTCTACTGATCTTCGTTGTTTATCTTGCCTAAGAAGGTTTTAAGGAGATTGAGAGTCTCCTAAGAGCCTTTCTTTGGTCTGGTACTGACCTCAAGAAGCACTGTGCTAAAATTGCTTGGGATAAAGTTTGCACCCCTAAAAAAGAGGGGGCCTTGGCTTCAAATCTCTTGAGGTTTGGAATAAGGCTGCCATAGCCAAACATGTCTGGTTCCTTTTCTCTGGTGGGACTAAGTCTATGTGGTGTCAATGGGTGAAATCCTATCTCCTTAAGGGGAACAGTTTTTGGAAAGGTAAGTCTCCTAGTGACCCTTCTTGGGTTTGGAGGAAAATCCTTTCTCTGAGGCCTGTCATTTACCCTCTCATCCATCACAAAATTGGTAATGGTCGTGATACTTTCCTTTGGTATGATAACTGGCATCTGTTGGGTTCTTTGTGGGACAAATATGCTGATAGAATCTTGTATGATTCGGGTTTAAATAGTGATGCTAAAGTCAGTCAGGTTATTGAATGAAACTCCTGGAAATGGCCTTTTCCCACCTCATGGGAGCTCAGGGATCTTATTTCCCATCCTAATAATTGGAATCCAAATTCTTTGTCTATGGATAAGGTGGTTTGGTATCACAATCCTGATGGGGATTTCACTATAAAATCTGTGTGGGACCTGTGGAGGAATAAGCAAAGCATTGTTCCGTGGTACAAACTGGTTTGGGGGGCTTACACCATTCCTAAAGTCAGTTTTATTGTTTGGTTGGCTATTCATGGTAGGTTGAATACTAGTGACAGACTCCATTTGTTTGGTATCTCCTAGTACTACCTGTCCTTTTTGCTTGGATCCTAATGAGAGTCATGCTCACATATTCTTTGGTTGTACCTTTACCTATAGTATTTGGCTTACCATGCAAGGTAAATGCAATATTCATTGGATTGATATACCCAGGACATTGTTTTTTTTGGGTAAGTAAGTCATAAAATAAAGACAGTAAAATATACAAGTTTACAAGGGGCATACCCCAGGTACGCCCAACAACAAATAATAAATGAACAAAACACCATAAAACTACCACTGGACATCCAACAACATAAAAACCACACTTGCAGAAGCAAAAGAACAACAGAAAACAGAACCCCACTTTGCCCATATATCCTTTTTGTCCGCAAGTAACCTCTATCATCAGAGATAATAGATGGAAACTTGGGGTGGATATATGGGCAAATAAACAAAAAACACCACAGATAGAGGCCTGACATTGTTGCTCATGCCAACCAAGAGGGCCAAGGTAAATCTCTCAAAGCTATCATCACTAGACTTTCCTTTCTTTGTACTGTGTATCATGTGTGGATTGAAAGAAACAATAGAATTTTCAACAAGGAATGTAAACCTGTAGGGGTGATTATCAAATCTATTGTACTCATGGTAAGGGGCAGATTGTTGTCTACTAGCAACATTCCCAATACTGCAGGTGATAGCTGGTTCCTTTCTGAATGGAACCTTCCTAGATCCATATTGAAGCCCCATTCTCATAGTAATGGGAGGGCTGCTGAGTGATGTGAGTTCCTAAATGTATGAGTTGAGTGATTGTGAGCAGAAACTGTGTGTTTTTTCTAATTAGTTGCTGCTTGTGTAGGTGTGTTCCTAGGAAGCTTTTCTCTACAATGTGGGTTGAGTGATGTGAGCCTCGAAAATAAAAAATACCTCTGCTTTGTGTTCGTTATGTGCGTTGAGTGAAATTAGCACCTATATGATTTTGACTCTAATCAGTATATATATTGTAAAATTTTATGTGCAGGTTAAGGAAGCAATTCCCGAGTTTTGTGAGGTCCTATATTTGTGGGTTGAGTGCTGTGAGCAACAAATATGTGTGTACCACCCTTTATTCCTTTTGATTTTGGGTGCTGTTATTTCTGTGTTTGTTTGGCAGGTCCTACTACAATGTCTAGATGATGCATATCACAAGTTCTCTACTTGGGGTTGCATCTCCGAAAATCAAGTTTCGTTGGTGGATGTGGTGCGGACATGTGAGGTTATCTGGTTTCGTGGAATGGCTGCTTCATGCGCCTTCTGGGTTGCCCAGAGTGTTCATCAGTTGTCTTTCAATATTTCTCTTTTCTGTAATTACTATACAATCATAGATGTTTTGCCTACCCTAGTGGGATGTACTAGGGATTATGGGTTGTACTCTTATCTTCTAACCTGTGTGCTTGCTCGGTCTTACACTAGGAAGCATATGGATTTGGGTATGTGGTTTTTGAGTTTTATTGCTAGAGTTTGGTTGTTTTGGCATTTATATTTGGTGCACCTTTTGGATCATTAGCTGGTTTTGCTTCTGTTCATTCGCTATTTCCTTTAAATAGGTTATGAACATTTGTTTTTGTTTTTTTTTTTTCTATGTTTAGTCCATGTGGGTTGTTCTAGGGTTAGGTATGGCCCTTTGTGGTTGTTTTCTTTTTCGGTCTTTTTGCTAGTCCTGTATAGCTTCTTGGTAGGTCCTAGGGTTTGCCCCTTGTAATCTTGTATATTCTGCTGTTTTTTTTACTGTCTTATTCACCCAAAAAAAAAAGAATACATGTCCGGTAAACACCCTAATGGACAAGAAATGGCAGGTAAACACCATAATTACATATCTGCCATGATACAAGACGGTCCGAAAAAGTGTCCGAGTGTTCGATCGCAAATGCATGAGAAATGGCAAGTAAACACCATAATTACATATCTGCCATCATGCAAGAGGGTCCGAATAGGTGTCTGAGTGTTTAAACCCTAATGCATGAGAAATGGCAAGTAAACACCATAATTACATATCTGCCATCATGCAAGAGGGTCGGAATAAGTGTCTGAGTGTTTAAACCCATGTGCGTGAGAAATGACAAGTAAACACCATAATTACATATTTGCCATCATGTATGAGGGTCTGAATACGTGTCCGAGTCTTCAAATCCTAATGCACGGCAAATGGCAAGTAAACACCACAATTACATATCTGCCATCATGCAAGAGGGTCTGAATGGGTGTCCGAGTGTTCAAACCTAACGCATGAGAAATGGGAAGTAAACACCATAATTACATATCCGCCATCATGCAAGGGGGTCTGACTAAGTGTTCGAGTGTTTAAACCCAAATGCATGAGAAATGGCAAGTAAACATCATAATTAAATATCTGGCATCATACGAGAGAGTCCGAATAAGTGTCCGAGTGTTTAAACCCTAATGCACGAGAAATGGCAAGTAAACATAATAATTACATATCTGCCATCATGCAAGAGGGTCTGAATAAGTGTCTGAGTTTTTAAACCCTAATGCATGAGAAATGGCAAGTAAACACCATAATTACATATCAGCCATCATGCCAGAGGATCTGAATAAGTGTCCGAGTGTTCGAACCATAATGTATGAGAAATGGCTTCGAAATACCATAATTACATATTTGCCATAATGCAAGAGGATTCGAATACGTGTCCGTGTGTTTAAACCCTAGTGCACAAGAAATGGCAAGTAAACACCACAATTAAATATCTGCCATCATGCAAGAGGGTCCAAACAAGTGTTTGAGTGTTCGAACGCTAATGCATGAGAAATGGCAAGTAAACACCATAATTACATATCTGCCATCATGCCAGAGGGTCCGAATAGGTGTCCGAGTGTTTGAACCCAAATGTATGAGAAGTGGCTAGTAAACACCATAATTACATATCTGCCATCACGCAAGAGGATCCGAATACGTTTTCGTGTGTTTAAATACTAATGCATGAGAAATGGCAAGTGAACACCACAATTACATATCAGCCATCATGCAAGAGGGTCCGAATAAGTGTCCGAGTATTAGCATGAGAAATGGCATGTAAACACCATAACTACATATCTGCCATCATGCACGAGGGTCTGAATAAGTTTCCAAGTGTTCAAACCCTAATGCATGAGAAATGACAAATAAACACCATAATTACATATCTGCCATCATGCAAGAGGGTCTGAATACGTGTCCGAGTGTTCGAATCCTAATGCACGAGAAACGGCAAGTAAACACCACAATTAAATATCTGCCATCATGCAAGAGGGTCCGAAGAAGTATTCGAGTGTTCGAACGCTAACGCATGAGAAATGGCAAGTAAACACCATAACTACATATCTGCCATCTTGCAAGTGGGTCCGAATAAGTTTCTGATTGTTTAAACCTTAATGCATGAGAAAGGGCAAGTAAACACCATAATTACATATCTGCCAGCATGAAAGAGGGTCCGAATAAGTGTCCGAGTGTCTAAACCCTAATGCATGAGAGATGGCAAGTAAACACCATAATTACATCTCTGTCATCATGCAAGAGGGTCTTAATAAGTGTCCAAGTGTTTGAACCCAAATGTATGAGAAGTGGCTAGTAAATGTCATAATTACATATCTGCCACCATGCAAGAGGATCTGAATACGTTTCCGTGTGTTTAAATCCTAATGCATAAGAAATGGCAAGTGAACACCGCAATTACATATCAGCCATCATGCAAGAGGGTCCGAATAAGTGTCTGAGTGTTCGAACGCTAATGCATGAGAAATGGCAAGTAAACACCATAACTACATATCTGCCATCATGCACGAGGGTCTAAATAAGTTTCCGAGTGTTTAAACCCTAATGCACGAAAATGGCAAATAAACACCACAATTACATATCTACCATCATGCAAGAGGGTCTGAATACGTGTCCGAGTGTTCGAATCCTAAAGCACGAGAAACGGCAAGTAAACACCATAATTACATATCTGCCATCATCCAAGAGGGTCCGAATAAGTGTATGAGTGTTCGACCGCTAAAGCAAGAGAAATGGCAAGTAAACACCATAATTACATATATGCCATCATATACGAGGGTCCGAATAAGTTTCCGAGTGTTTGAACCCTAATGCAGGAGAAATGGCAAATCAACACCATAATTACATATCTGCCATCATGGAAAATGGTCCGAATAAGTGTCCGAGTATTCGAACGGTAATGCATGAGAAATGGAAGGTAAACACCATAACTATATATCTGCCAACATGCAAGAGGGTCCGAATAAATGTTCGATTGTGTTAAACCCTAATGCATGAGAAATGACAGGTAAACAACATAATTACATATCTGCCATCATGCAAGAGGGTCCAAATAAGTGTCTGAATGTTTAAACCCTAATGCATGAGATATGGAAAGTAAACATTATAATTACATATCTGCCATCAAGCAAGAGGGTCTAAATAAGTGTCCGAGTGTTCGAACCCCAATGCATGATTAATGGAAAGTAAACACCATAATTACATTTCTGCCATCATGCAAGAGGGTCCGAATAAGTGTCTGAGTGTTTGAACCCTAATGGATGAGAAATGGCAAGTAGACACCATAATTACATATCTACCATCATGCAAAAGGGTCCGAATAAGTGTACGAGTGTTCGAACGCTAATGCATGAGAAAAGGCAAGTAAACACCATAATTACATATCTGCCATCATGCAAGAGGGTCCGAATAAGTGTCCGAGTGTTCGAACGCTAATGCGTGATAAATGGCAACTAAACACCATAACGACATATCTGCCATCATGCAAGGCGGTCCGAATAAGTTTCCAATTGTTTAAACCCTAATGCATGAGAAATGGCTGGTAAACAACATAATTATATATCTACCATCATGCAAGAGGGTCTGAATACGTGTTCGAGTGTTTAAACCCTAATGCACAAGAAATGGTAACCAAACACCAGAATTGCATATCTGCCATCAAGCTAGAGGGTTTGAATAAGTGTCTGAGTGTTCGAACCCTAATGCATGAGAAATGGAAAGTAAACACCATAATTACATATCTGCCATCATGCAAGAGGGTCCGAATACGTGTCTGAGTGTTAAAACCCTAATGCATGAGAAATGGCAAGTAAACACCATAATATGTATCTGCCATCATGCAAGAGGATCCGAATAAGTGTCCGCGTGTTTTGACCCTAATGCATGAGAAATGGCAAGTAAACACCGTAATTACATATCTGTCATCGTGCAAGAGGGTCCGAATAAGTGTCGGAGTGTTTGAATGCTAATGCATGAGAAATGGCAAGTAAACACCATAATTACATATCTGCCATCATGCGAGAGGGCCCGAATAGGTGTCCGTGTGTTTAAAACCTAATGCATGACAAATGGCAAGTAAACACCATAATTACATATCTGGCATCATGCAAGAGGATCCGAATACGTGTCCTTGTGTTCAAACCCTAATGCACAAGAAATGGCAAGTAAACACCACAATTTAATATCTGCCATCATGCAAGAGGGTCCGAGTAAGTGTTCGAGTGTTCGAACGGTAATGGATGAGAAATGGAAATAAACACCATAACTACATATCTGCCATCATGCAAGAGGATCCGAATACGTGTCCGTGTGTTTAAACCCTAATGAATGAGAAATGGCAGGTAAACAACATAATTATATATCGGCCATCGTGCAAGAGGGTCTGAATAAGTGTCCGAGTGTTTAAACTCTAATGCATGGGTAATGGAATGTAAACACCATAATTACATATCAGCCATTAAGCTAGAGGGTCTGAATAAGAGTTTGAGTGTTCGAACCCTAATGCATGAGAAATGGAAAGTAAACACCATAATTACATATCAGCCATCATGCCAGAGCGTCCGAATAGGTGTCCGAGTGTTTAAACCCTTATGCATGAGAAATGGCAAGTAAACACCATAATTACATATCTGCCATCATGCAAGGGGGTCTGCACAAGTGTCCGACTGTTTAAGCCCTAATGCACGAGAAACGGCAAGTAAACACCATAATTACATATCTGCCATCATGCAAGAGGGTCCAAATAAGTGTCCGAGTGGTTAAACCCTAATGCATGAGATATGGAAAGTAAACATTATAATTACATATCTGCCATCAAGCAAGAGGGTCCGAATAAGTGTCCGAGTGTTCGAACCCCAATGCATGATTAATGGAAAGTAAACACCATAATTACATGTCTAGAGGGTCCGAATAAGTGTCTGAGTGTTTGAACCCTAATGCATGAGAAATGGCAAGTAGACACCATAATTACATATCTACCATCATGCAAAAGGGTCCGAATAAGTGTACGAGTATTCGAACGCTGATGCATGAGAAATGGCAAGTAAACACCATAATCACATATCTGCCATCATGCAAGAGGGTCCGAGTGTTCGAACGCTAATGCATGATAAAGGGCAAGTAAACACCATAACCACATATCTGCCATCATGCAAGACGGACCGAATAATTTTCCAATTGTTTAAACCCTAATGCATGACAAATTGCTGGTAAACAACATAATTATATATCTACCGTCATGCAAGAGGGTCTGAATATGTGTCCAAGTGTTTAAACCCTAATGCACAAGAAATGGAAAGCAAACACCATAATTGCATATCTGCCATCAAGCTAGAGGGTCTGAATAAGTATCTGAGTGTTCGAACCCTAATGCATGAGAAATGGAAAGTAAACACCATAATTACATATCTGCCATCATGCAAGGGGTCCGAATACGTGTCTGAGTGTTAAAACCCTAATGCATGGAGAAAATGGCAAGTAAGCACCATAACTACATATCTGCCATCACGCAAGACGATCCGAATAAGTGTCCGCGTGTTTTGACCCTAATGCGTGAGAAATGGCAAGTAAACTCCGTAATTACATATCTGTCATCGTGCAAAAGGGTCCGAATAAGTGTCTGAGTGTTCGAATGCTAATGCATGAGAAATGGCAAGTAAACACCATAATTACATATCTGTCATCATGCGAGAGGGCCCGAATAGGTGTCCGCGTGTTTAAAACCTAATGCATGACAAATGGCAAGTAAACACCATAATTACATATCTGGCATCATGCAAGAGGATCTCAATAAGTTTCCGAGTGTTCGAACCCTAATGTATGAGAAATGGCAACTAAACACCGTAATTACATATTTTCCATCATGCAAGAGGATCCGAATACGTGTCCGTGTGTTTAAACCCTAATGAATGAGAAATGGCAGGTAAACAACATAATTATATATCTGCCATCGTGCAAGAGGGTCTGAATAAGTGTCCGAGTGTTTAACCCAAATGCATGGGAAATGGAATGTAAACACCATAATTACATATCAGCCATCAAGCTAGAGGGTCTGAATAAGTGTTTGAGTGTTCGAACCATAATGCATGAGAAATGGAAAGTAAACACCATAATTACATATCAGCCATCATGCAAGAGGATCTGAATACGTGTCCGAGTGTTTCAACCCTAATGGATGAGAAATGGCAAGTAAACACCATAATTACATATCTATCATCATGCAAGAGGGTCCGAATAAGTGTCCACGTGTTTGAACACTAATGCTTGAGAGATGGCAAGTAAACTCCATAATTACATATCTGCCATCATGCAAAACGGTCCGAATAAGTGTCCGAGTGTTTGAACGGTAATGCATGAGAAAAGGAAAGTAAACACCATAACTACATATCTGTCATCATGCAAGAGGATCCAAATAAGTGTCCCATTGTTTAAACCGTAATGCATGAGAAATAGCAGGTAAACAACATAATTATATATCTGCCGTCATGCAAGAGGGTCCAAATATGTGTCCGAGTGTGTAAACCCTAATGCATGAGAAATGGCAGGTAAACAACATAATTATACATCTGCCATCATGCAAGAGGGTTCGAGTAGGTGTCCGAGCGTTCGAACCCTAATGCATGAGAAATGGCCAGTAAACACCATAATTACATATCTGCCATCATGCAAGAGGGTCCGAAAAAGTGTCCGAGTTTTTAAACCCTAATGCAAGAGAAATAGCGAGTAAAAACCATAATTACGTATCTGCCATCATGCAAGAGGGTCCGAATAAGTGTCCTAGTGTTCGAACGCTAATGCATGAGAAATGGCAAATAAACACCATAACTACATATCTGCCATCATGCAATAGGGTCCGAATAAGTGTCCGATTGTTTAAACCTAATGCATGAGAAATGGCAGGTAAACAACATAATTATATATCTACCGTCATGCAAGAGGGTCTGAATACGTGTCCGAGAGTTTTAACCCTAATGCACAATAAATGGAAAGCAAACACCAGAATTACATATCTGCCATCAAGCTAGAGAGTCTGAATAAGTGTCAGTGTGTTCGCGCCCTAATGCATGAGAAATGGAAAGTAAACACCATAATTACATATCTGCCATCATGCAAGAGGGTCCGAATACCTGCCCGAGTGTTTAAACCCTAATTCCTGAGAAATGGCAAGTAAACACCACAACTACATATCTGCCATCATGCAAGAGTATCCGAATAAGTGTCCGCGTGTTTTAACCCTAATGCATGAGAAATGGCAAGTAAACATCGTAGTTACATATCTGCCATCGTGCAAGAGGGTCCGAATAAGTGTCCGTGAGTTCGAACGCTAATGCATGAGAAATGGCAAGTAAACACCATAATTACATATCTGCCATCATACCAGGGGGCCCGAATGGGTGTCCGCGTGTTTAAAACCTAACGCATGAGAAATGGCAAGTAAAACACCATAATTACATATCTACCATCGTGCAAGAGAGTCTGAATAAGTGTCCGAGTGTTCGAACCCTAATGTATGAGAAATGGCAACTAAATACCATAATTACATATTTGCCATCATGGATCCAAATACGTGTCCGTGTGTTTAAACCCTAATGCACAAGAAATGGCAAGTAAACAGCACAATTACGTATCTGCCATCATGCAAAAGGGTCCGAATAAGTGTTCGTGTGTTCAAACGCTAATGCATGAGAAATGGCAAGTAAACACCATAACTACATATCTGCCATCTTGCAAGAGGGTTCGAATAAGTTTCTGTCTGTTTAAACCTTAATGCAAAAGAAAAGGAAAGTAACACCATAATTACATATCAGCCATCATGCCAGAGCGTCCGAATAGGTGTCCGAGTGTTTAAACCCTTATGCATGAGAAATGGCAAGTAAACACCATAATTACATATCTGCCATCATGCAAGGGGGTCTGCACAAGTGTCCGACTGTTTAAGCCCTAATGCACGAGAAACGGCAAGTAAACACCATAATTACATATCTGCCATCATGCAAGAGGGTCCAAATAAGTGTCCGAGTGGTTAAACCCTAATGCATGAGATATGGAAAGTAAACATTATAATTACATATCTGCCATCAAGCAAGAGGGTCCGAATAAGTGTCCGAGTGTTCGAACCCCAATGCATGATTAATGGAAAGTAAACACCATAATTACATGTCTAGAGGGTCCGAATAAGTGTCTGAGTGTTTGAACCCTAATGCATGAGAAATGGCAAGTAGACACCATAATTACATATCTACCATCATGCAAAAGGGTCTGAATAAGTGTACGAGTGTTCGAACGCTGATGCATGAGAAATGGCAAGTAAACACCATAATCACATATCTGCCATCATGCAAGAGGGTCCGAGTGTTCGAATGCTAATGCATGATAAAGGGCAAGTAAACACCATAACTACATATCTGCCATCATGCAAGACGGACCGAATAATTTTCTAATTCTTAAACCCTAATGCATGACAAATGGCTGGTAAACAACATAATTATATATCTACCGTCATGCAAGAGGGTCTGAATACGTGTCCAAGTGTTTAAACCCTAATGCACAAGAAATGGAAAGCAAACACCATAATTGCATATCTGCCATCAAGTTAGAGGGTCTGAATAAGTATCTGAGTGTTCGAACCCTAATGCATGAGAAATGGAAAGTAAACACCATAATTACATATCTGCCATCATGCAAGGGGTCTGAATACGTGTCTGAGTGTTAAAACCCTAATGCATGAGAAATGGCAAGTAAGCACCATAACTACATATCTGCCATCACGCAAGACGATCCGAATAAGTGTCCGCGTGTTTTGACCCTAATGCGTGAGAAATGGCAAGTAAACACCGTAATTACATATCTGTCATCGTGCAAAAGGGTCCGAATAAGTGTCTGAGTGTTCGAATGCTAATGCATGAGAAATGGCAAGTAAACACCATAATTACATATCTGCCATCATGCGAGAGGGCCCGAATAGGTGTCCGCGTGTTTAAAACCTAATGCATGACAAATGGCAAGTAAACACCATAATTACATATCTGGCATCATGCAAGAGGATCTGAATAAGTTTCCGAGTGTTCGAACCCTAATGTATGAGAAATGGCAACTAAACACCGTAATTACATAATTTCCATCATGCAAGAGGATCCGAATACGTGTCCGTGTGTTTAAACCCTAATGAATGAGAAATGGCAGGTAAACAACATAATTGTATATCTGCCATCGTGCAAGAGGGTCTGAACTTGTCCGAGTGTTTAAACCCAAATGCATGGGAAATGGAATGTAAACACCATAATTACATATCAGCCATCAAGCTAGAGGGTCTGAATAAGTGTTTGAGTGTTCGAACCCTAATGCACGAGAAATGGAAAGTAAACACCATAATTACATATCAGCCATCATGCAAGAGGATCTGAATACGTGTCCGAGTGTTTCAACCTTAATGGATGAGAAATGGCAAGTAAACACCATAATTACATATCTATCATCATGCAAGAGGGTCCGAATAAGTGTCCACGTGTTTGAACCCTAATGCTTGAGAAATGGCAAGTAAACTCCATAATTACATATCTGCCATCATGCAAAACGGTCCGAATAAGTGTCCGAGTGTTTGAACGGTAGTGCATGAGAAAAGGAAAGTAAACACCATAACTACATATCTGTCATCATGCAAGAGGATCCAAATAAGTGTCCCATTGTTTAAACCGTAATGCATGAGAAATAGCAGGTAAACAACATAATTATATATCTGCCGTCATGCAAGAGGGTCCAAATATGTGTCCGAGTGTGTAAACCCTAATGCATGAGAAATGGCAGGTAAACAACATAATTATATATCTGCCATCATGTAAAAGGGTCCGAATAAGTGTCCGACTGTTTAAACCCTAATGCAAGAGATTTGAAAAGTAAACACCATAATGAAATATCTGCCATCCTGCAAGAGGATCCGAATACGTGTCCATGTGCTTAAACCCTAATGCATGAGATGTGGCAAGTAAACACCACAATTACATATCTGCCATCATGCAAGAGGGTCTGAATAAGTGTCCGAGTGTTTAAACCCCAATGCAAGAGAAATGGCAAGCAAACACCATAATTACATATCTGCCATCACGCAAGAGGGTTCGAATAGGTGTCCGAGCTTTCGAACCATAATGCATGAGAAATAGCAAGTAAAAACCATAATTACATATCTGCCATCATGTAAGAAGGTCCGAATAAGTGTCGTAGTGTTCGAACGCTAATGCATGAGAAAAGGGAAATAAACACCATAACTACATATCTACCATCATACAAGAGGGTCCGAATAGGTGTCCGATTGTTTAAACCCTAATGCAAGAGAAATGGCAGGTAAACAACATAATTATATATCTACCATCATGCAAGAGGGTCTGAATAAGTGTCCGAGTGTTTAAACCCTAATACATGAGAAATGGAAAGTAAACATCATATTTATATATTAGCCATCAAGCTTGCGGGTCTGAATAAGTGTCTGAGTGTTCGAACCCTAATGCACGAGAAATGGAATGTAAATCCCATAATTAAATATCTGCCATCATGCCAGAGGGCCCGAATACGTGTCTGAATGTTTAAACCCTAATGCATGAGAAATGGCAAGTAAACACCATAACTTCATATCTTCTATCATACAAGAGGGTTCGAATAAGTGTCCGCGTGTTTGAACCCTAATGCATATGAAATGACAAGTAAACACCATAATTACATATCTGCTATCGTGCAAGAGGGTCCGAATAAGTGTCCGAGTGTTCGAACGGTAATGCCTGAGAAATGGCAAGTAACGACATAATTACATATCTAACATCATGCCAGGGGGCCCGAATAGGTGTCCGCGTGTTTAAACCCTCATGCATGAGAAATGGCAAGTAAACACCATAATCACATATCTGCCATCATGCAAGAGGGTCTGAATAAGTGTCCGAGTGTTCGAACCCTAATATATGAGAAATGGCTACTAAACACCATAATTACATATTTGCCATCATGCAAGAGGATCCGAATATGTGTCCGTGTGTTTAAACACTAATGTACAAGAAATGGCAAGTAAACACCACAATTACATGTCTGCCATCATGCAAGAGGGTCCAAAGAAGTGTTCAAGTGTTCGAACGCTAATGCATGAGAAATGGCTAGTAAACACCATAACTACATATCTGCCATCTCTCAAGAGGGTAAGAATAAGTCTCCGACTGTTTAAACCCTAATGCATGAGAAATGGCTGGTAAACAACATAATTATATATCTACCATCATGCGAGAGGGTCCAAATAAGTGTCCGAGTGTTTAAACCTTAATGCATGAGAAATGGCAGGTAACAACATAATTATATATCTGCCATCTTGTAAAATGGTCCAAATAAGTGTCCGAGTGTTTAAACCCTAATGCATGAGATATGGAAAGTAAACATCATAATTACATATCTGACATCAAGAAAGAGGGTCTGAATAAGTGGCCGAGTGTTCGAACCTTAATGCATGAGAAATGGAAAGTAAACACCGCAATTACATATCTGCCATCATGCAAGATGGTCCGAATACGTGTCCGAGTGTTTAAACCCTAATGCTTGAGAAATGGCAAGTAAACACCATAACTACATATCTGCCATCATGCAAGAGGGTCCAAATAAGTGTCTGAGTGTTTGAATCCAAATGCATAAGAAACGGCAAGTAAACACCATAATTACATATCTGCCATCATGCAAAAGGGTCCGAATAAGTGTACGAGTTTTCGAACGCTAATGCATGAGAAATAGCAAGTAAACACCATAATTACATATCTGCCATCATGCCAGAGGGTCCGAATAAGTGTCCGAGTGTTCGAACGATAATGCATGAGAAATGGCAAGTAAACACCATAACTACATATCTGCCATCATGCAAGAGGGTCCGAATAAGTTTCCGATGGTTTCAACCCTAATGCATGAGAAATGGCAGGTAAACAACATAATTATATATCTACCATCATGCAAGAGGGTCTGAATAAGTGTCAGAGTATTTAAACCCTAATGCATGAGAAATGGAAAGTGAACACCATAATTACATATCTGCCATCATGCAAGAGGGTCCGAATGTGTCCGGGTGTTTAAACTCTAATGAAATGGCAAGTAAACACCATAATACATATCTGCCACCATACAAGAGGGTCCGAATAAGTGCCCGCGTGTTTGAACGCTAATGCATGGGAAATGGCAAGTAAACCCCAGAATTACGTATCTGCCATCATGGAAACGGGTCCGATAAAGTGTACAAGTGTTCGAACGGTAATGCATGAGAAATGGCAAGTAAACAACATAATTGCATATCTGCCATCATGCAAGAGTGTCCGAATAAGTGTCCGAGTGTTCGAACACTAATGTATGATAAATGGCAGGTAAACACCATAACTACATATCTGCCATCATGCAAGAGGGTCCGAATAATTGTCCGATTGTTTAAACCCTAATGCATGAGAAATGACAGGTAAACAACATAATTATATATCTACCATCATGCAAGAGGGTCTGAATACGTGTCCGAGAGGTTAAACCCTAATCCACAACAAATGGAAAGCAAACACCAGAATTACATATCTGCCATCAAGCTAGAGGGTCTGAATAAGTGTCAGAGTGTTTGAGCCCTAATGCATGAGAAATGGAAAGTAAACACCATAATTACATATCTGCCATCATGCAAGAGGGTCCGAATACGTGCCCGAGTGTTTAAACCCTAATGCATGAGAAATGGAAAGTAAACACCACAACTACATATCAGCCATCATGCAAGAGTATCCGAATAAGTGTCCGCGTGTTTTAACCCTAATGCATGAGAAATGGAAAGTAAACACCATAGTTACATATCTGCCATCGTGCAAGAGGGTCCGAATAAGTGTCCGTGTGTTCGAACGCTAATGCATGAGAAATGACAAGTAAACACCGTAATTACATATCTGCCATCATACCAGGGGGCCCGAATAGGTGTCCGCGTGTTTAAAACCTAATGCATGAGAAATGGCAAGTGAAACACCATAATTACATATCTGCCATCGTGTAAGAGGGTCTGAATAAGTGTCCGAGTGTTCGAACCCTAATGTATGAGTAATGGCAACTAAACACCATAATTACATATTTGCCATCAAGCAAGAGGATCCGAATACGTGTCCGTGTGTTTAAACCCTAATGCACAAGAAATGGCAAGTAAACAGCACAATTACGTATCTGCCATCATGCAAGAGGGTCCGAATAAGTGTTCGTGTGTTCAAACGCTAATGCATGAGAAATGGCAAGTAAACACCATAACTACATATCTGCCATCTTGCAAGTGGGTCCGACTAAGTTTCCGTCTATTTAAACCTTAATGCAACAGGAAAGGAAAGTAAACACCATAATTACATATCTGTCATCAAGCAAAAGGGTCCGAATAGGTGTCCGAGTGTTTAAACCATTAGCATGAGAAATGGCGAGTAAACACCATAATTACATATCTGCCATCATGCAAGGGTGTCTGCATAAGTGTCCGACTGTTTAAGCCCTAAGGCACGAGAAACGGCAAGTAAACACCATAATTACATATCTGCCATCTTGCAAGAGTGTCTGAGTTGGTGTCCGAGTGTTCGAACCCTAATGCATGATAAATGGCAAGTAAGCACCATAATTACATATCTTCCCTCGTAGAAGGGGGTCCGAATAAGTGTCTGAGTGTTCAAACCCCAATCCAAGACAAATGGCAAGTAAAAACCATAATTACATATCTGCCATCATGCAAGAGGGTCCGAATAAGTGTCCGATTGTTTAAACCCTAATGCATGAGAAATGACAGGAAAACAACAAAATTATATATCTACCTTCATGCAAGAGGGTCTAAATAAGTGTCCGAGTGTTTAAACCCTAATGCATGAGAAATGGAAAGTAAACACCATAATTACATATTTCCCATCAAGCAAAAGGGTCTAAATATGTGTCCGAGTGTTCGAACCCTAATGCATGAGAATTGTAAAGTAAACACCATAATTACATATCTGTCATCATGCAAGAGGGTCTGAATATGTGTCCAGGTGTTTAAACTCTATTGCATGAGAAATGGCAAGTAAACACCATAACTACATATCTGCCATCATACAACTGCGTCCCAATAAGTGCCCGCGTGTTTGAACCCTAATGCATGAGAAATGGCCAGTAAACACCATAATTACATATCTGCCATCATGCAAAAGGATCTGAATAAGTGTACGAGTGTTCGAAGGCTAATGCATGAGAAATGGCAAGTAAACACCATAATTACATATCTGCCATTATGCAAGAGGGTCCGAATGAGTGTCCGAGTGTTCGAACGCTAATGCATGATTAATGGCAAGTAAACACCATAACTACATATCTGCCATCACGCAAGAGGGTCCGAATAAGTGTCCGATTGTTTAAACCCTAATGCATGAGAAAAGGCAGGTAAACAACATAGTTATATATCTACCATCATGCAAGAGGGTCTGAATACGTGTCCGAATGTTTAAACTCTAATGCACAAGAAATGGGAAGCAAACAACAGAATTACATATCTGCTATCATGCAAGAGGGTCTGAATACGTGTCCGAGTGTTCGAACCCTAATGCATGAGAAATGGAAAGTAAACACCATAATTACATATCTACCATCATGCAAGAGGGTCCGAATACGTCTCCAACTGTTTAAACCCTAATGCATGAGAAACGGCAAGTAAACACCATAACTACATATCTGCCATCATGCAAGAGGATCCGAATAAGTGTCTGTGTGTTCGAACGCTAATGCATGAGAAATGGCAAGTAAACACCATAATTACATATCTGCCATCATGCCAGAGGGCCCGAATAGGTGTCCGCGCGTTTAAAACCTAATGCCTGAGAAATGGCAAGTAAACACCACAATTATACATCTGCCATCATGCAAGAGGGTCTGAATAAGTGTCCGAGTGTTCGAACCCTAATGTATGAGAAATGGCAAGTAAACACCATAATTAAATGTTTGCCATCATGCAAGAGGATTTGAATACGTGTCCGTGTGTTTAAACCCTAATGCACAAGAAATGACAAATAAACACCACAATTACATATCTGCCAACATGCAAGGGGGTTCGACTAAGTGTTCGTGTGTTCGAACGCTAATGCATGAGAAATGGCAAGTAAACACCATAACTACATATTTGCCATCTTGCAAGAGGGTCCGAATAAGTTTCCGACTGTTTAAACTTAATGCATGAGAAAAGGGAAGTAAATACCATAACTGCATATCTGCCATCATGCTAGAGGGTCCGAATAGGTGTCCGAGTGTTTAAACCCTAATGCATGAGAAATGGTGAGTAAACTCCATAATTACATATTTGCCATCATGCAAGAGGGTCCGAATGAGTGTCCGAGTGTTCGAACGGTAATGCATGAGAAATGGAAAGTAAACACCATAAATACATATCTGCCATCATGCAAGAGGATCTGAATACGTGTCCGTGTGTTTAAACCCTAATGCATGAGAAATGGCAGGTAAACAACATAATTATATATCTGCCATCATGCAAGAGGGTCTGAATAAGTGTACGAGTGTTTAAACCCTAATGCTTGAGAAATGGAATGTAAACACCGTTGGAATGGGGAAGAAAGCAGAGCCTCTCTCTCTAGAGAGAATGCTCCCCCCGGTGGTGTATCATGGTAGTATTGTTGTACTGGTGCATTTCTGACCAGTTTGCTTTGCTCCTTTACCCCCATCTGTGGGCGGATTGAGCATGAATCAGGTCTGTTAAGCCCCATTGAGGGGTGGCGCTGATCTATGTTAGTGAATTTCAAGTTTCTTGGAGTTCTCTGGTTGTCTCTGGGCTCTACTTTCTCTCTCTACAAACTACATGGCCTATGTTGAGATGCGGTCGGCCATGGCACCTGTCGGCCCTCGAGGGTCAGATTCACCGTGGTCATTAGGCCTGTGTTTACGGGGTCTGGTCTTTGTTGGTGGGTTAGATGGTGCGATGGTGGGTACTGTTCTCTTCTAAGCTGCTAGTTTGAGGATGTTGAAGTTCCCCGGAGGCGTCTGGTTATGTCACCGGTAGGTCTGCAGCTTGATGTTGTACCTGCTGGATGTCATTATGTTAGAGGCTGGTCATGTTTAATGATTATAGTATGCATGCGAAGGGGGGGCTAGTCTCAGTTTGCTTCGGCGATGATGATCAAGCTCTTTTCTTCTACGGCGGTGTGCAGGATGCTCATGACAGTCGTGTTTTTAGCCCAGATTTTTGCTGGGTGGTTGTGTTTCGGCACATGCTCGCCGGCATGTATGTTAATGGTGTTCTGGTTCAGGGTTGCTGCCATTGTTGCTATTTTGGAGCAACGTGGTGGATTTTTGGGGTTCTGCGGGTTGGCTGCCATGTTTGGCATAGCATGAGTTGGCTAGCGGTGCTGGGTTTTCCGACGGCAGATTTATGTTCTAGGTAATCAAGCTTCGCCGGCCATGGTGGACTTCCGACGCTGGTGTATTTTTAATTCATGAGCTACGAAGGAGTTAAAGTGGGTTTCACGAGTCTTGGGCGCGTGGGATTCATTAACAAATGTAGCTGGGTGCTTTCATAGGCTCTACATCACCTATGAATGATGTGTTTTTGACGTGTGATGAGTGATGTTGTAATGTTGCTGTGTAGCAGGTTGCACCACGTGGGTGGAGGATGGGTCTTCTCCCGCCAAGGGGTTTTGAATTCTGGAATGGTGGGTATGCTTTTGGCCCACGGTTTTGGGTAAACCAGTAATGGTTTTGAATTGTTATATTGGTTGGCAGCGCTGATGAAGTGTATGGGTCCATCTTTTGATTTACGGTGGGCCCACGGGGCCAATAGTGCTAACTTGTTTTGTGGGTTTTTACCACGTCTGTAAAATTGTCCATATATCATTCCCCAATACCTATCTATTATTTTTTATGGTAGAGGGTATTTGGAGATTAAAATGATATATGGACAATTTTTTATTTTATTATTGTGTTTGTTAGGTACCCGATTGTTACGGGTTTGTTTTAATTGGTTTTATTAGTTATTTTTATTAGTTTCCCCTCTTTGTGCGTTACGAGATTCGTTGTATTACCTGGGGTATGCCCCTTGTAAATGAGTAAACTTTGTCTTTAATTTATGACTTACCCACCCAAAAAAAGGAATGTAAACACCATAATTACATATCTGCCATCAAGCTAGAGGGTTTGAATAAGTGTCTGTGTGTTCGAACCGTAATGCATGAGAAATGGAAAGTAAACACCATAATTACATATTTGCCATCATGCAAGAGGATCCCAATACGTGTCCGAGTGTTTCAACCCTAATGGATGAGAAATGGCAAGTAAACACCATAATTACATATCTGCCATCATGCAAGAGGATCTGAATACGTGATGCATGAGAAATGGCAAGTAAACACCATAATTACATATCTGCCGTCACGCAAGAGGATCCGAATAAGTGTCCGCGTGTTTAAACCCTAATGCGTGATAAATCGCAAGTAAACCCCATAATTACATATCTGCCATCATACAAGAGGGTCTGAATAAGTGTCCGAGTGTTCGAACCCTAATGTGTGAGAAATGGCTAGTAAACACCATAATTGCATATCTGCCATCATGCAAGGGGATCCGAAAACATGTCCGTTTGTTTAAACCCTAATGGATGAGAAATGGCAAGTAAACACCATAATTACATATCTACCATGATAAAAGACGGTCCGAAAAAGTGTCCGAGTGTTCGAACGCTAATGCATGAGAAATGGAAAGTAAACACCATAATTACATATCTGCCATCATGCAAGAGGTTCCGAATAGGTGTCCGAGTGTTTAAACCCCAATGCATGAGAAATGGTAAGTAAACACCATAATTACATATCTGCCATCATGCAGGAGGGTCGGAATAAGTATCCGCGTGTTTAAACCCAAGTGCGTGAGAAATGACAAGTAAACACCATAATTGCATATCTGCCATCATGCATGAGGGTCTGAATGGCTGTCTGAGTGTTCGAAACCTAACGCATGAGAAATGGCAAGTAAACACCATTTTTTTTTTGGGGTGAATAAGACAATAAAAAAAACAGCAAGATATACAAAAGTACAAGGGGCAAACCCCCGGACCTACCAAGAAGCTATACAGGACGAGAGAAGAAAGAAAAAACAAAGGCTACATCAAGCCCTACAATAGCGCACATGGACTAAACAAAACTAGACAACAGCAAATGTTCATAACCTATTTTAACAGAAATAATGAATGAACAGATGCAGAATCAGCTAATGTTCCAAAAGATGCACCAACTATTGAAGCCAACCAGCAAAGCTCTAGCAAAAACCCAAAACCCATAAGCCCAAAGCCCACGGCTTCCAAATGTAAGACCGAGCAGGCACACAGGTTTGAAAATAAGAGTACAACCCAGGTCCCTAGTACATCCCACTAGGGTAGGCACAACATCTATATTTGTATAGTAAATGCAGGAAAGAAAAATATTGAAGGACAACTGATGAACATTCTGTGCAACCCAGAAGGCGCATAAAGTAGCCATTCCATGAAACCAGATAACCACCCACGTCAGCACCACATCCACCAACGCAGCTCGAATTTCGGAAATGCAGACCCAAGTAGAGAACTTGTGATATGCATGCTCTAGACATTGTAATAGGTCCTGCCAAACAGACATAGAAATAACAACACCCAAAATCAGGAGAAATAAAGGGTGATACACACATATTTGTTGCTCACAACACTCAACCCACAAATATAGGACCTCACAAAACTCGGGAATTGCTTCCTTAGCCTGCACATAAAATTTTACAATATATATACTAATTAGAATCAAAATCATATTGGTGCTAATTTCACTCAACCCACAAAATAAACACTTACCAGAGATGTTTTAATTTCGAGGCTCACAACACTCAACCCACATTGTAGAGAAAAGCTTCCTAGGAACACACCTACACAAGCAACAACTGATTAGATAAACACACAGTTTCTGCTCACAATCACTCAACTCAAAATTTAGAAACTCACATCACTCAGCAGCCCTCCCATTACTGTGAGTATGGGGCTTCAAAATGGATCTAGGAAGATTCCATTGCGAAAGGTACCAGCTATCACCTGCAGTGTTAGGAATATTTCTGGCAGACAACAATCTGCCCCTTACCATGAGTACAATAGATTTGATAATCACCTCTACAGGTTTACATTCCTTATTGAAAATTCTATTGTTTCTTTCAATCCACACATGATACACAGTACAAAGAAAGGAAAGTCAGGTGATGATAGCTTTGAGAGTTTTACCTTTGCCAGGGTTGGCATGAGCAACAATTTCAGGCCAAGGTATATCAGTCCACTAAATATTACATTTACCTTTCATGGTAAGCCAAATACTATAGGTAAAGGTACAGCCAAAGAATAGGTGGGCATGACTCTCATTAGGATCTAGGCAAAAAGGGCAAGTAGTACTAGGTGAGATACCAAACAAATGGAGTTTGTCACTAGTGTTCAACCTACCATGAATAGCCAACCAAACAATAAAACTGACTTTGGGAATGGTGTAAGCCCCCCAAACCAATTTGTACCATGGAACAATGCTTTCCTTTTTCCTCCACAAATCCCACACAGATTTTATAGTGAAATCCCCATCGGGATTAAGATTCCAAACCACCTTATCCATAGTCAAAGAGTTAGGATTCCAATTATTGGTATGGGAAATAAGATCCCTGAGTTCCCATGAGGTTGGAAAAGGCCAGTTCCAGGAGTTTCCTTCAATAATCTGATTGACTTTAGCATCACTATTTAAACCCAAATCATATACAAGTAAACACCATAATTACATATCTGCCATCATGCAAGGGGGTCCGAATAAGTATTCTAGTGTTTAAACCCAAATGCATGTGAAATGGCAAGTAAACACCATAATTACATATCTGCCATCATACAAGAGAGGCTGAATAAGTGTCCGAGTGTTTAAACCCTAATGCACGAGAAATGGCAAGTAAACATAATAATTGCATATCTGTCATCTTGCAATAGGGTCTGAATAAGTGTCTGAGTTTTTAAACCCTAATGCATGAGAAATGGCAAGTAAACACCATAATTACATATCTGCCATCATGCAAGAGGGTCTGAAAAAGTGCCCGAGTGTTCGAACCCCAATGTATGAGAAATGGCTATGAAACATCATAATTACATATTTGCCATCATGCAAGAGGATCCGAATACGTGTCTGTGTGTTTAAACCCTAATGCACAAGAAATGGAAAGTAAATACCACAATTAAATATCTGCCATCATGCAAGAGGGTCCGAATAAGTGTTCGAGTGTCCGAACGCTAATGCATGAGAAATGGCAAGTAAACACCATAACTACATATCTGTCATCTTGCAAGAGGGTCCGACTAAGTTTTTGACTGTTTAAACCTTAGTGCATGAGAAATGGCAAGGAAACACCATAATTACATATTTGCCATCATGCCAGAGGGTCCGAAGAGGTGTCCGAGTGTTTAAACCCTAATGCATGAGAAATGGCGAGTAAGCACCATAAATACATATTTTCCATCATGCAAAAGGGTCCGAATAAGTGTCCGAGTGTTCAAACAGTAATGCATGAGAAATGGAAAGTAAACACCATAACTACATATCGGCCATCCTGCAAGAGGATCCAAATACGTGTCCGATTGTTTAAACCTTAATGCATGACAAATGGCCGTTAAACAACATAATTATATATCTGCCATCGTGCAAGAGGGTCCGAATAATTGTCCGAGTGTTTAAACCCTAATGCATGAGAAACGGAATGTAAACACCATAATTACATATCTGCCATCAAGCTAGAGGGTCTTAATAAGTGTCTGAGTGTTCGAACCATAATGCATGAGAAATGGAAAGTAAACACCATAATTACATATCTGCTAACATGCAAGAGGATCCGAATACATGTCCGAGTGTTTCAACCCTAAAGGATGAGAAATGGCAAGTAAACACCATAATTGCATATCTGCCATCATGTAAGAGGATCCGAATACGTGTCCGTGTGTTTAAGCCCTAATGCATGAGGAATGGCAAGTAAACACCATAATTACATATCTGCCATCACGCAAGAGGATCCGAATAAGTGTTCGAGTGTTTAAACCCTAATGCGTTAGAAATGGCAAGAGGGTCTGAATAAGTGTCCGAGTGTTCGAACCCTAATGTATGAGAAATGGCTAGTAAACACCATAATTACATATCTGCCATCATGCAAGAGGATCCGAATACGTGTCCGTTTGTTTAAACCCTAATGGATGAGAAATGGCAGGTAAACAGCATAATTATATATCTGCCATGATACAGGCCGAATAAGTGTCTGAGTGTTTAAACCCTAATGCGTGAGAAATGGCAAGTAAAGACCATAATTACATATCTGCCATCATGCATGAGGGTCCGAATAAGTGTCCGATTGTTTACACCGCAATGTAAGGGAAATGGCGAGTAAACACCATAATTACATATCTGCAATCATGCAAGAGGGTCTGATTAAGTGTCCTAGTGTTCGAACCCTAATGTATGCAAAATGGCTAGTAAACACCATAATTACATATCTGCCATCACGCAAGATGATCCGAATACGTGTCCCTGTGTTTAAACCCTAACGCATGAGAAATGGCAAGTAAACACCATAATTACAGTGGTTCGAAACTTGGTAACAACAGAGCCAATTTTTATTCAACCAAAAAAAAAACACCATAATTACATATCTACCATCACGCCAGCGGATCCGATTAAGTGTTCTAGTGTTTAACCCTAATGCGTGACCAATGGCATGTAAACACCATAATTACATATCTGCCATCATGCAAGAAGGTCTGAATAAGTGTCCGAGTGTTCGAACCCCAGTGTATGAGAAATGGCTAGTAAACACCATAATTACATATCTGCCATCATGCAAGAGGATCCGAATACGTGTCCGTTTGTTTAAACCCTAATGGATGAGAAATGGCAGGTAAACACCAGAATTACATATCTGCCATGATACAAGACAGTCTGAATAAGTGTCCGAGTGTTCGAACGCTAATGCATGAGATATGGCAAGTAAACACCATAATTACATATCTGGCATAATGCAAGAGGGTCCGAAAAATTTTCCGAGTGTTTAAACCCAAATGCATGAGAAATGGCAAGAAAACACAACAATTACATATCTTTCATCATGCAAAAGGGTCCGAATAAGTGTCCGAGTGTTCGAACGGTAATGCATGGAAAATGGAAAGTAAACACCATAACTAGATATCTGCCATCATGCAAGAGGGTCCGAATAAGTGACCGATTGTTTAAACCCTATTGCAAGAGAAATGGCAGGCAAACAACATAATTATATATCTGCCGCCATGTAAAAGGGTCTGAATAAGTGTCCGAGTGTTTAAACCCTAATGCATGAGAAATGGAAAGTAAACACTATAATTGCATATCTACCATCAAGCAAGTGGGTCGGAATAAGTGTCTGTGTGTTCGAACCCTAATGCATGAGAAATGGAAAGTAAACACCATAATTACATATTTGCCATCATGCAAGAGGGTTCGAATTCGTGTCCGAGTGTTTAAACCCTAATGCAGGAGAAATGGCGAGTAAACACCATAATTACATATCTGCCATCATGCAAGAGGATCCGAATTAGTGTACGAGTGTTTAAAACCCTATGCAAGAGAAATGGCATGTAAATACAATAATTAAATATTTGCAATCATGCAAGAGGGTCTGATTAAGTCTTCGAGTGTTCGAACCCTATTGTATGCAAAATGGCTAGTAAACAATATAATTACATGTCTGCCATCGAGCAAGAGGATCCGAATACGTGTCCGTGTGTTTAAACCCTAATGCATGATAACTGGAAAGTAAACACCACAATTACATATCTGTCATCATGCAAGAGGGTCTGAATAAGTGTCCTAGTATTTAAACCCTAATGCACTAGAAACGGCAAGTCAGCACGACAATTACATATCTGCCATCATGCAAGAGGGTCCGAATATGTGTGCACTCGAATGCTAATGCATGAGAAATGGCAAGTAAATACCATAATTACATATCTGCCATCATGCAAGAGGGTCCGAATAAGTGTCCGAGTGTTTGAACGGTAATGCCTGAGAAATGGCAAGTAAACATCATAACTACATATCTGCCATCATGCAAGAGGGTCCGAATAAGTGTCCGATTGTTTAAACCCTAGTGCATGAGAAATGGCAGGTAATCAACATAATTATATATCTGCCATCTTGCAAAAGGGTCCAAATAAGTGTCCGAGTGGTTGAAACCTAATGCAAGAGAAATGGCAGGCAAACAACACAATTATATATCTGCCATCATGCAAAAGGGTCCGAATAAGTGTTCGAGTGTTTAAACCCTAATGCATGAGAAATGGAAAGTAAACACCATAATTACATATCTTTCATCAAGCAAGAGGGTCTGAATAAGTGTCTGAGGGTTCGAACCCTAATGCATGAGAAATAGAAAGTAAACACCATAATTACATATCTGCCATCATGCAAGAGGGTCCGAATACGTGTCCGAGTGTTTAGACACCAATGCATGAGAAATGGCAAGTAAACACCATAACTACGTAGCTGCCATCATGAAAGAGGGTCCGAATTAGTGTCTGAGAGTTTGAACCCTAATGCATGAGAAATGCCAAGTAAACACCATAATTATATATCTTCCATCATGCAAGAGGGTCCGAATAAGTGCACGATTGTTCGAACACTAATGCATGAGAAATGGCAAGTAAACACCATAATTGCATATCTTCCAACATGCAAGCGGGTCCGAATAAGTGTCCGAGTGTTCGAACGCTAATGCATGAGAAATGGCAAGCAAACACCATAACTACATATCTGCCTTCATGCAAGAGGGTCCGAATAAGTGTCCAATTTTTTAGACCCTAATGCGTGAGAAATGGCAGGTAAACAACATCATTATATATCTGCCATCATGCAAGAGGGTCTGAACAAGTGTCCGAGAGTGTTTAAACCCAATGCATGAGAAATGGAAAGTAAACTCCATAATTACATATCTGCCATCAAGCTAGAGGTTTGAATAAGTGTCTGAGTGTTCGAACCCTAATGCATGAGAAATGGAAAGTAAACACCATAATTACATATCTGCCATCATGCGAGAGGGTGCGAATAAGTGTCCGAGTGTTCGAACGGTAATGCATGAGAAATGGCAAGTAAACACTATAACTGCATATCTGCCGTCATGTAAGAGGCTCCGAATAGGTTTCCGAGTGTTTTAACCTTAATGCATGAGAAATGTCAAGTAAATACCATAATTACATATCTGGCATCATGCAAGAGGGTCTAAATACTTGTCCGAGTGTTCCAATCCTAATGCACGAGAAATGACAAGTAAACACCATAATTACATATCTGCCATCATGCAAGACGGTCCGAATAAGTGTCCGAGTGTTCGAACGCCAATGCACGAGAAATGGCAAGTAAACACCATAACTACATATCTGCAATCTTGCAAGAGGTTCCGAATAAGCTTCTGAGTGTTTAAACTCTAATGCATGAGAAATGGAAAGTAAACACCATAATTACATATCTGCTATCCTGCAAAAGGGTCCGAATGAGTGTCCGAGTGCTCGAACGGTAATCCATGAGAAATGCAAAGTAAACACCATAACTACATATCAGCCATCATGCAAGAAGGTCCGAATAAGTGTCCGATTGTTGAAACCCTAATGCATGAGAAATGGCAGGTAAACAACATAATTATATCTCTGCCATCATGCAAGAGGGTCCAAAAAAGTGCCCGAGTGTTTAAACCCTAATGCATGAGAAATGGCAGGTAAAAAACATAATTATATATTTGCCATCACACAAAAGGGTCCGAATAAGTGTCCGAGTGTTTAAACCTTAATGCATTAGAAATGGAAAGTAAATATAATAATTACATATCTGGCATCATGCAAGAGGGTCTGAATACTTGTCCGAGTGTTCGAATCCTAATGCACGACAAACGACAAGTAAACACCATAATTACATATCTGCCGTCATGCAAGGGGGTCCGAATAAGTGTCCGAGTGTTTAAACCCCGTTGCAAGAGAAATGGCGAGTAAACATCATAATTGCATATCTGCCATCATGCAAGAGGGTCCGAAAAAGTGTCCGTTGGTTTAAACCGCGATGCACAAGAAATGACGAGTAAACACCATAATTACATATCTGCAATCATGCAAGAGGGTCTGATTAAGTGGTAGAGTGTTCGAACCCTAATGTATGCAAAATGGCAAGTGAACACCATAATTTCATATCAGCCATCATGCAAGATGATCCGAATACGTGTCCGTGTGTTTAGACCCTAATGCATGAGAAATGGCAAATAAACACCACAATTACATATCTGCCATCACGCAAGAGGGTCCGAATACGTGTCCGAGTGGTCGAACGCTAATGCCTGAGAAATGGCAACTAAACACCATAACTACATATTTGCCATCAGGTAAGAGGGTCCGAATAAGTGTCCGATTGTTTAAACCCTAATCCATGAGAAATTGCAAGTAAACAACATAATTATATATCTGCCATCATATAAGAGCGTCCGAATAAGTGTCCGACTGTTTAAACCCTAATGCATGAGAAATGGAAAGTAAACACCATAATTACATATCTGCCATCATGCAAGAGGGTCCGAATACGTGTCCGAGCGTTTAAACCCTAATTCATGAGAAATGACAAATAAACACCATAACTACATATCTGCCATCATGCAAGAGGGTCCGAATTAGTGTCTGAGTGTTTGAACCCTAATGCATGAGAAATACCAAGTAAACACCATAATTTTTTTTTGGGTAAGTAAGTCATAAAATAAAACAATGAAATTTACAAGTTTACAAGGGGCATACCCCAGGCAGGCCCAAACAACAAATAAAAAACAAATATAACCAACAAAACTACCACTACACCCCCTAAGAAAGGGGGTAAACAAGAAACTGAAAACACAATAACCCAACTTTGCCCATATATCCTTTTTGTCCTCAAGTAACCCCTACCATCAGAGATAATAGAAGGGAACTTGAGGTGGATATATGGGCAAAGAAATACAAAAACAACATAAAGTTAAGAAGCTAAACACACACACTAACAAAGCAACAACCCTCAAGCCGAAACAAAGATGATGATCAACCCCAAAAGCCCCCAGTCTCTACTGCAGATAAAAACATGGAATTGAATAAGCGTCCCACTCCTCACAGCCGTGACATCCAAGCCACTTAACCAAAGCCGAGACGGAGGAAAAGATATACCCCAAGAGAAATCCCAGAAAAGTCACATGAAGCTAGCACGATCAAAAACCATATGCCACGGACTAGGGAGTTGAAGTAACAGACAATAACCCCTCAGCAACAAACCAATACACAGCCAACAAAATCATGAAATCAATCATCACATCCCCCAGTCCCTTCCGTGGTAGATCACAAGCCTCAAACCCCACGGCAGTGTGACCGGCACTCCATGTCAGGCGTGGCAATACGATCAATTAGGACGGGTCACATGAAGACAAGAAGCGACCAGAAAACCGGTAGCTATCCTCCCGCTCATCTCCCAGTCTCTAACTCGGTTGGTTATTGAATCACTATTCCCCATAGCAGTGACTCCCCAATCACTCTTGGCGGAGATGGCTCAAAACCGCCCTCATATCGAGTCACATGAGGATCACACGATCAATCACCATAAAATAATCAACTATAAAAGATCCGCTGCAAAGAGGTTAAACAAAAGGTTTCCAAAATAACCCGATTATAACAACAAGCCCATGGGCTGCCCACAGTGGGTAAACCAAACCCACCCCCTAAAAATGTACCAACACAAATTGAGCCCAAGACTATGCCAAAAAAATAAGTAGACCACGTGCACCATGAAAGGTGGCCCACGGAAAAGCCAAAATCCTTCCATGGCATAAGAAACCAAACTCGTAGCCAATCTGTCAAAATAGGGTGCACCAACTAATACTTGTAGGCCCCACAGCCCACTCTACACAAACAAAGCAAAACAAGTGGGCCCCATAAATCATAACACGCTGCAGTGAAAAACAGCTGGATTCCCAAGTGACCACAAGCAACACATATAGGCCTCGTTTGGGAAGTGGCTATTTTAGTAGCCTATTTTAGTTTTTGGCTATTTTAAGTAGGCTAAAATTTTTGTGTTTGGGAAGATGATTGGTTTTTTTTGTAGTTGGATGTGATGTTTGTGAAAGAAAAAGTGAAATGATTATGGGTTTGATGTGATATTTTGTCTTATTAGCTATTTTAACCTATTTTGTCTTTTTGTGATTTTTAGCCTAAATTTGGCTATTTTTTTTTCTTCCCAAACACCCCCATAATAATATATTACCACGTTTATACATATAAACATATGTTGTACAGCCCACTAGCTGTAAGCTACCAAAGCCGACCAATAACTCACTTACCCATTTTCCAAAGCACAGCGTAGCCAGGCGGGAGAACACAATTGTCATCTACCCAACCCATCAATCACCACGTGAGAGAGAGAGCCCAGGTTACGTACCAAACACACTATCTCGCCGGTTTTGAAGTAACTCCGGCGGCACACAATCACCAGCTTCTTCCATACATTCAGCGCATGAACTAGTTGTATAAGCAGCTAAGCCACGGAGGATCCATAACTGCTGGTAGACAACACCAGAACCAACAACACAGAAACGCCGGCACTAAATTTGCTCATTATAGCCACATCCGAGCATTAATCTCGAGCAGCATGTTATACAGCAACTCAGTCTAGCAATCTGTTATAAACCGGTACTACAATCATAGCGCAGTGCTAACCAAACCGAGGCCGGAGTAGAAATACCTCCACCATCGGCAAACACATATAGAAAACCAGAACCTGACCATTTCCAGATTCCTCAACACAGTAGCCACCGCACGGGTAGCTCAGAACAAGAAAACTCAGGACTCCAGCAGCAACACGGGTTACCAACACGGAGCTCACAGAAATAAACACCCTTTGCAACACGAGTTACCATCACTGAGCTCAGTGTATGGACTCCAACAGCAACACCAAACACCGGTGACAGCCCAGAAATCACTTGAACCGCTAAGGTAGAAACTCTGCATTTGCCTCCAAACTTCAGGCCATGCGTGAACCCACGCTCCTTCTCGCATAACCTGGATAAACAGAACCAAAAGTAGCCACATACAATGGTTATGAACCCAACATCAACATCAACCTCAACACAGCAGCAACGGCGTCTGAAACTAATCAAACGATCTTCACATCTGTGGAACAACACAACCAATCGGACAAAACACTATCCAGAAACGGAACAAGCAACAAACCCTCCTAAATCTGCACAAAAAAAATATGACCAGATTCAGTAACAACAACCAGAACCACCCAAACCAGACCAAAAATCTGATAAGGGAACCTCAAGACTCCATGGGTAACAACGGAGAGAGCTCTTTCTCTCTCTAGAAATTAGAGAGAGCTAGAGAGAGAAGCTCTCAACCAAATCCCCTTTCAAGTGGGGGACTCAAAAATATGTAAACACCATAATTACATATCTGCCATTATGCAAGAGGGTCCGAAGAAGTGCACGATTGTTCGAACGCTAATGCATGAGAAATGTCAAGTAAACATCATAATTATATATCTTCCATCTTGCAAGAGGGTCCGAATAAGTGTCTGAGTGTTCGAACGCTAATGCATAGGAAATGGCAAGTAAACACCATAATTACATATCTGCCATCTTGCAAGAGGGCCCGAATAAGTGTCCGAGTGGTCGAACGCTAATGCATGAGAAATGGCAAGCAAACGCCATAACTACATATCTGTCTTCATGAAAGAGGGTCCGAATAAGTGTCCGATTGTTTAAACACTAATGCATGAGAAATGGCAGGTAAACAACATAATTATATATCTGCCATCATGCAAGAGGGTCTGAATAAGTGTCTGAGTGTTGACACCCTAATGCATGAGAAATTGAAAGTAAACTCCATAATTACATATCTGCCATCAAGTTAGAGGTCTGAATAATTGTCTGAGTGTTCGAACCCTAATGCATGAGAAATGGAAAGTAAACACCATAATTACAAATCTGCCATCATGCAAGAGGGTCCGAATAAGTGTCCGAGTGTTCGAACGCTAATGCATCTGAATACGTGTCCGAGTCTTCAAATCCTAATGCACGAGAAATGGCAAGTAAACACCACAATTACATATCTGCCATCATGCAAGAGGGTTCGAATAAGTGTCCGAGTGTTCGAACGCCAATGCATGAGAAATGGCAAGTAAACACCATAATTACATATCTTCCATCTTGCAAGAGGGTCCGAATAAGTTTCCGAGTGTTTCAACTCTAATGCATGAGAAATGGCAAGTAAACACCATAATTACATATCTGCCATAATGCAAAAGGGTCCGAATGACTGTCCGATTATTGAAACCCTGCATGAGAAATGGCAAGTAAACAACATAATTATATATCTGCCATCATGCAAGAGGGTTCAAAATAGTGTCCGAGTGTTTAAACCCTAGTGCATGAGAAATGGCTGGTAAAACCCATAATTATATATCTGCCATCATACAAAAGGGTCCGAATAAGTGTCCGGGTGTTTAAACCCTAATGCATGAGAAATGGCAAGTAAACACCATAACTACATATTTGCCATCATGCAAGAGGGTCCGAATAAGTGTCCGATTGTTTAAACCCTAATGCATGAGAAATGAAAAGTAAACACCATAATTACTCATCTGTTATCATGCAAGAGGGTCCGAATACGTGTCCGAGTGTTTAAACCCTAATGCATGAGAAATGGCAATTAAACACCATAACTACATATCTGCCATCATGCAAGAGGGTCTAAATAAGTGTCTGAGTGTTTGAACCCTAATGCATGAGAAATGGCAAGTAAACACCATAATTACATATCTGCCATCAAGCAAAAGGGTCCGAATAAGTGTCCGAGTGTTCGAACGCTAATGCATGAGAAATGGCAAGTAAACACCATAACCACATATCTACCATCAAGCAAGAGGGTCCGAATAAGTGTCCGAGTGTTTAAACCCCAATGCAAGAGAAATGGCATGTAAACACCATAATTATATATCTGCCATCTTCCAAGAGGGCATCTTCCAAGTCCTTATACCCTAATGTATGAGAAATGACAAGTAACCACCATAGCTACATATCTACCATCAAGCTAGAGGGCCCGACCAGGTGTCCAACTGTTTACACCCTAATGTATGAGAAATGGCAAGTAAACACCATAATTACGTATCTGTCATCATGCAAGAACCGAATAAGTGTACGATTGTTTGAACGCTAATGCATGAGAAATGGCAAGTAAACACCATAATTACTTATCTGCCATCATGCAAGAGGGTCCAAATAAGTGTCTGAGTGTTCCAACGCTAATGCATAAGAAATGGCAAGTAAACACCCCAACTACATATCCGCCTTCATGCAAGAGGGTCCGAATAAGTGTCCGATAGTTTAAACCCTAATGCATGAGAAACGGAAGGTAAACAACATAATTATATATCTGCCACTATGCAAGAGGGTCTGAATAATTGTCCGAGTGTTTAACCCTAATGCATGAGAAATGGAAAGTAAAGTCCATAATTACATATCTGCCATCAAGGTAGAGGTCTGAATAAGTGTCAAAGTGTTGGAATCCTAATGCATGAGAAATGGAATGTAAACACCATAATTACATATCTGCTGTCATCTAAGAGTGTCTGAGTAAGTATCCGAGTGTTCGAACGCTAATGCATGAGAAATGGCAAGTAAACACCATAACTGCATATCTGCCATCATGCAAGTGGGTCCGAATAAGTTTCCGAGTGTTTAAACCTTAATGCAAGAGAAATGGCCAATAAAGACCATAATTACATATCTGGCATCTTGCAAGAGGGTCTAAACACTTGTCCGAGTGTTCGAATCCTAATGCACGAGAAACGACAAGTAAACACCATAATTACATATCTGCCGTCATGCAAGAGGGTCCAAATAAGTGTCCGAGTGTTCGAACGCTAATGCAAGAGAAATGGCAAGCAAACCCAATAACTACATATCTGCCTTCATGCAAGAGTGTCTGAATAAGTGTCCGAGTGTTTAAACCCAATGCATGAGAAATGGAAAGTAAACTCCATAATTACATATTTGCCATCAACCGAGATGTCAGAATAAGTGTCTGAGTGTTCGAACCCTAATGCATGAGAAATGGAAAGTAAACACCATAATTACATATCTGCCATCATGCGAAAGGGTGTGAATAAGTGTCCGAGTGTTTAAACCTTAATGCATGAGAAATGGCAAGTAAATACCATAATTACATATCTGGCATCATGCAAGAGGGTCTGAATACGTGCCCAAGTGTTCGAACCCAAATGCATGAGAAATGAAAAGTAAACACCAAAATTACACATCTGTCATCATGCAAAAGGGTCCGAATACGTGTCCGAGTGCTTAAACCCTGCTGCATGAGAAATGTCAATTAAACACCATAACTACATATCTGCCATCATGCAAGAGGGTCCAAATAAGTGTCTTAGTGTTTGAACCCTAATGCTTGAGAAATGTCAAGTAAACACCATAATTACGTATCTGCCATCATGTAACAGGGTCCGAATAATGGTCCGAGTGTTCGAACGCTAATGCAAGAGAAATGGCAAGTAAACACCATAATTACATATCTACCATCAAGCAAGAGGGTCCGAATAAGTGTCCGAGTGTTTAAACGCCAATGCAAAAGAAATGGCGTGTAAACACCATAATTACATATCTGCCATCTTGCAAGAGGGTCCGAATACGTGTCCGAGTGTTTATACCCTAATGTACGAGAAATGGCAAGTAAACACCATAACTACATATCAGCCATCATGCTAGGGGGCCCGAATAGGTGTCCAACTGTTTAAACCCTAATGTATGAGAAATGGCAAATAAACACCACAATTACGTATCTGCCATCATGCAAGAGGGTCCGAATAAGTGCAGATTGTTCGAACGCTAATGGATGAGAAATGGCAAGTAAATACCATAATTACATATCTGCCATCATGCAAGAGGGTCCAAATGAGTGTCTGAGTGTTCGAACGCTAATGCATGAGAAATGGCAAGTAAACACCCTAACTACTACATATCTGACTTCATGCAAGAGGGTCCGGATAAGTGTCCGATTGTTTAAACCCTAATGCATGAGAAATGGTAGGTAAACAACATAATTATATATCAGCCATTATGCAAGAGGGTCTGAATAATTGTCCGATTGTTTAAACCCTAATGCATGAGAAATGGAAAGAAAAGTCAATAATTACATATCTGCCATCAGGCTAGAGGTCTGAATAAGTGTCTGAGTGTTCGAACCCTAATGCATGAGAAATGGAAAGTAAACACTATAATTACATATCAGCCGTCATGCAAGAGAGTCCGAATATGTGTCCGAGTGTTCGAACGCTAATGCATGAGAAATGACAAGTAAACACCATAACTGCATATCTGTCTTCATGGAAGAGGGTCCGAATAAGTTTCTGAGTGTTTAAACCTTAATGCATGAGAAATGGCAAGTAAATACCATAATTACATATCTGGCATCATGCAAGAGGGTTTGAATACGTGTTCGGGTGATCGAATCCTAAGGCACGAGAAACGGCAAGTAAACAGCATAATTACATATCTGCCATCATGCAAGATGGTCCAAAAAAGTGTCCGAGTGTTCGAACGCTAATGCATCAGAAATGGCAGGTAAACACCATAATTACATATCTGCCATCTTGCAAGAGGGTCCGAATAAGTTTCCGAGTGTTTAAACCCGAGTGCATGAGATATGGCAAGTAAACCCCATGATTACATATCTGGCATCATGCAAAAGGGTCCGAATAAGTGTCCGAGTGCTCGAACAGTACTGCATGAGAAATGGAAAGCAAACACCATAACTACATATCTGCCATCATGGAAGAAGGTCTGAATAAGTGTCCGATTGTTGAAACCCTAAAGCAAGAGAAATGGCAGGTAAACAACATAATTATATATCCGCGATCATGCAAGACGGTCCAAAAAAGTGTCCGTGTGTTTAAACCCTAATGCATGAGAAATAGCAGGTAAAAAACGTAATTATATATCTGCCATCACACAAACGGGTCCGAATATGTGTTTGAGTGTTTAAACCCTAATGCATGAGAAATGGCAAGTAAACACCATAATTACATATCTGCCATCCAGCAAGGGGGTTTGAATAAGTGTCAGAGTGTTTTTTTTTTGGGTAAGTAAGTCATAAAATAAAGACAATGAAATATAGAAGTTTACAAGGGGCATACCCCAGGTACACCCAACAAATAAATAAATGATTACATAATCAACATAAACTGCTAAAGCACCCCCATAAGATAGGGGGGGAAACACAAGAACAACAGAGAAAGAACATAACCCAACTTTGCCCATATATCCTTTTGTCCCCAAGTAACCCCTACCATCAGAGATAATAGATGGAAAACTTGGGGTGGATATATGGGCAAAGGTACAAACAAACACCACAAAGCTATTTAAACATAACAAACAACACACAAAGCTGCAACCCACAAGCCCGATCCAAAAGGATAGCCACCCCCCCACAAGCCGCCAGTCTCTACCGAAGATGAGCACATGGAATCCAGTAAGCCTTCCACTCCTCACAGCCGTGACATCCTAGCCACTTAACCAAAGCCATGACAGAGGAAAAAATATATCCCATGACACATCCCGACAGAGTCACATGAAGCTAGCACGAGCAGTAACCATCATCAACGGTCAACGGAGTTGTAGCAAAAAACAATAGCCCCACAGCAATAGCCCAATACATAGTCAAAAATCGCATAAGATCAAACATCACATCCCCCAGTCCCTATCTTGGTAGATCACAAGCCTCAAACCCCACGGCAGTGTGCCCTTCACTCCATGTCAGGCGTGGCAATATAATCAATTAGAAAGGGTCACATGAAGACAAGAAGCAACCATAAACTGGTAGCTATCCTCCCGCTCGTCTCCCAGTCTCTAACTCAGCAAGTCATCGAACCACTATTCCCCATAGCAGTGACCCCTCAATCACTCTTGGCGGAGATGGCTCAAAACTCACCTCGTATCGAGTCACATGAGGATCACACGATTAATCAAAATAAAAAATCAACTATAATTGGTAAACCACTGCAGTGAAGCTAAACAGAAATAAATGAGCTCAAAATACCCACTTAATCAAACCCAAAACGCATAGCCCAATCTGCTGAAAAAAAAAACACACAAATAATGACCAATATAAGGCCCAGGTCTTCACCAAGGATGGAGGTCCAAGGACAGGAAGTGAAAATCTTGTCCGAGTGTTTAAACCCTAATGCATGAGAAATGTCAAGTAAACACCCTAACTACATATCTGCCATCATGCAAGAGGGTCCAAATAAGTGTCTTAGTGTTTGAACCCTAATGCATGAGAAATGGCAAGTAAACACCATAATTACATATCTGCCACCATGCAAAAGGGTTCGAATGAGTGTCCGAGTGTTCGAACGCTAATGCAAGAGAAATGGCAAGTAAACACCATAACTACATATCTACCATCAAGCAAGAGGGTCCGAATAAGTGTCCGAGTGTTTAAACCCCAATGCAAGAGAAATGGCGTATAAACACCATAATTACACATCTGCCATCTTGCAAGAGGGCCTGAATACGTGTCCGAGTGTTTATACGCTAATGTATGAGAAATGGCTAGTAACCACCATAGCTAACATATCTGCCATCAAGCTAGAGGGCCCGACTAGGTGTCCAACTGTTTAAACCCTAATGTATGAGAAATGGCAAGTAAACACTATAATTACGTATCTGCCATCATGCAAGAGGGTCCGAATAAGTGTACGATTGTTTGAATGCCAATGCACGAGAAATGGCAAGTAAACACCATAATTACATATCTGCCATAATGCAAAAGGGTCCGAATGACTGTCCGAGTGTTCGAACGCTAATGCATGAGACATGGCAAGTAAACACCCTAACTACATATCTGCCTTCAAGCATGAGGGTCCGAATAAGTGCCCGATTGTTTTTTTTTTTTTTGGGTGAATAAGAGATAAAATAAAACAAGAAAATTTACACAACTAGAAGGGGCATACCCCAGGACCTAACACAGCTATACAGGAAAACAAACCAAAAGCCCAACAACCTGTTCACCATCTCTATAATCTAGCAATAGGAAGAGTGAACAAGAAATATAAACAATTATAGCAGCCTAGACGAAAAGAGAAAACAAAATGAAGCATTGATCCAGGAGGCTACGGCCTTGACAAAGAACCTCCAGCAACTGTAGCACCAAGCAAGATGGATGACCCTGGACACTGTATCCGCAGGGGCACGAGCCAAAACAAAACAAAATTCCCAACACAGCCCGTAGGGATAGGAATTAGAATCCAAAACAAAAACTAACCTGTTAAGATATGTGCAACCCGATTGTTTAAACCCTAATGCATGAGAAATGGCAGGTAAACAACATAATTATATATCTGCCATCATGCAAGAGGGTCTGAATAATTATCAGAGTGTTTAAATCCTAATGCATGAGAAATGGAAAGCAAACTCCATAATTACATATCTGCCATCAAGCTAGAGGTCTGAATAAGTGTCTGAGTGTTCGAACCCTAATGCATGCGAAATGGAAAGTAAGCACCATAATTATATATCTACCGTCATGCAAGAGTGTCCGAATAAGTGTCCGAGTGTTCGAATGCTAATGCATGAGAAATGGCAAGTAAACAGCATAACTGCATATCTGCCATCATGCAAGAGGGTCCGAATAAGTTTCCGAGTGTTTAAACTTTAATGCATGAGAAATGGCAAGTAAATACCATAATTACATATCTGACATCATGCAAGAGGGTCCAAATACTTGTCCGAGTGTTCGAATCCTAATGCACGAGGAACGACAAGTAAACACCATAATTATATATCTGCCGTCATGCAAGAGGGTCCGAATAAGTGTCAGGGTGTTTAAACCCCGATGCAAGAGAAATGGCGAGTAAACATCATAATTACATATCTTTCATCATGCAAGAGGGTCCGAATAAGTGTCTGTGGGTTTAAACCCCAATGCAAAAGAAATGACAAGTAAACACTATAATTACATATCTGCAATCATGCAAGAGGGTCTGATTAAGTGTCAGAGTGTTCGAACCCTAATGTATGCAAAATGGCAAGTGAACACCATAATTACATATCTGCCATCATGCAAGATGATCAGAATATGTGTCCGTGTGTTTAAACCCTAATGCATGAGAAGTGGAAAATAAACACCACAATTACATATCTGCCATCACGCAAGAGGGTCCGAATAAGTGTCCGAGTGGTCGAACCCTAATGCATGGGAAATGGCAAGCAAACACCATAACTACATATCTGCCTTCATGCAATAGGGTCCGAATAAGTGTCCGATTGTTTAAACCCTAATGCATGAGAAATGGCAGGTAAACAACATAATTATATATCTGCCATCATGCAAGAGGGTCTAAATAAGTGTCCGAGTGTTTAAACCCATTGCATGAGAAATGGAAAGTAAAATGCATAAGTACATATTTGCCATCAAGCTAGAGGTCTGAATAAGTGTCTGAGTGTTCGAACCCTAATGCATGAGAAATGGAAAGTAAACACCATAATTACATATCTGCCATCATGCGAGAGGGTGCGAATAAGTGTCCGAGTGTTTAAACCTTAATGCATGAGAAATGGCAAGCAAATACCATAATTACATATCTGGCATCATGCAAGAGGGTCTGAATACGTGTCCAAGTGTTCGAATACTAATGCACGAGAAACGGCAAGTAAACACCATAATTACATATCTCCTATCTTGCAAGAAGGTCTGAATAAGTGTTCGAGTGCTCGAACGCTAATGCATGAGAAATGGCAAGTAAACACCATAATTACATATCTGCCATCATGCAAGAGGGTCCGAATAAGTGTCCGAGTGTTCGGATGGTAATGCCTGAGAAATGGCAAGTAAACATCATAACTACATATCTGCCATCATGCAAGAGGGTCCGAATAAGTGTCCAATTGTTTAAACCCTAGTGCACGAGAAATGGCAAGTAAACACCATAATTACCTATCTGCCATCATGCAAGAGGGTTCGAATAAGTTTTCGAGTGTTTAAACCCTAATGCATGAGAAATGGCAAGTGAACACCATAATTACATTTCTGCCATCATGCATGATGAGGCTTCGAACACGTGTCCGACTGTTCGAATCCTAATGCACGGGAAATGGCAAGTAAACACCACAATTACATATCTGCAATCATGCAAGAAGGTCCGAATGGATGTCAGAGTGCTTGAACCCTAATGCATGAGAAATGGAAAAGTAAACACCATAATTACATATCTACCATCATGCAAGGGGGTCCGAACAAGTGTCCGAGTGCTCGGACGGTATTGCATGAGAAATGGCAAGCAAACACCATAATTACATATCTGCCATCTTGCAAAAGGGTCCGAATAAGTTTCCGAGTGTTTAAACCCTAAAGCCTGAGAAATGGCAAGTAAACACCATAATTACATATTTGCCATCATGCAAAAGGGTCCGAATAAGTGTCCGAGTGCTCGAACGGTAATGCATGAGAAATGGAAAGTAAACACCATAACTACAAATCTGCGATCATGCAAGAAGGATTGAATAAGTGTCTGATTGTTGAAACCCTAATGCATGAGAAATGGCAGGTGAACAACATAATTGTATATCTGCCATCATGCAAGAGGGTCCAAAAAAGTGTCCGAGTGTTTAAACCGTAATGCATGAGAAATGGCTGGTAAAAAAGATAATTATATATCTGCCATCATACAAAAGGGTCCGAATAAGTGTCCGAGTGTTTAAACCCTAATGCATGAGAAATGGAAAGTAAACACCATAATTACTTATCTGCCATCAAGCAAGAGGGTTTGAATAAGTGTCCGAGTGTTCGAACCCTAATGCATGAGAAATGGAAAGTAAACACCATAATTACACATCTGTCATCATGTAAGAGGGTCCGAATACGTGTCCGAGTGTTAAAACCCTAATGCATGAGAAATGTCAAGTAAACACCATAACTACATATCTGCCATCATGCAAGAGGGTTCAAATAAGTGTCTTAGTGTTTGAACCCGAGTGCATGAGAAATGGCAAGTAAACACCATAATTACATATCTGGCAACATGCAAAAGGGTCCGAATAAGTGTCCGAGTGCTCGAACGGTAATGCATGAGAAATGGAAAGCAAACACCATAACTACATATCTGCCATCATCCAAGAAGGTCCGAATAAGTGTCCGATTTTTGAAACCCTAATGCATGAGAAATGGCAGGTAAACAACATAATTATATATCTGCGATCATGCAAGAGGGTCCAAAAAAGTGTCCGAGTGTTTAAACCCTAATGCATGAGAAATAGCAGGTAAAAAACGTAATTATATATCTTCCATCATACAAACGGGTCCGAATATGAGTTCGAGTGTTTAAAACCTAATGCATGAGAAATGACAAGTAAACACCATAATTACATATCTGTCATCAAGCAAGGGGGTTTGAATAAGTGTCCGAGTGTTCGAACCCTAATGCATGAGAAATGGAAAGTAAACACCATAATTACACATCTATCATCATGTAAGAGGGTCCGAAGACGTGTCCGAGTGTTTAAACCCTAATGCATGAGAAATGTCAAGTAAACACCAAAACTACATATCTGTCATCATGCAAGAGGGTGCAAATAAGTGTCTTAGTGTTTGAACCCTAATGCATGAGAAATGGCAAGTAAACACCATAATTACATATCTGCCACCAGGCAAAAGGGTCCGAATGAGTGTCCGAGTGTTCGAACGATAATGCAAGAGAAATGGCAAGTAAACACCATAGCTACATATCAACCATCAAGCAAGAGGGTCCGAATAAGTGTCCGAGTGTTTAAACCCCAATGCAAGAGAAATGGCATGTAAACACCATAATTACATATCTGCCATCTTGCAAGAGCGCCCGAATACGTGACCGAGTGTTTATACCCTAATGTATGAGAAATGGCAAGTAAACACCATAACTACATATCTGGCATCATGCTAGAGGGCCCGAATAGGTGTCCAACTGTTTAAACCCTAATGTATGAGAAATGGCAAATAAACACCATAATTACGTAACTGCCATCATGCAAGAGGGTCCGAATAAGTGTACGATTGTTCGAACGCTAATGCATGAGAAATGGCAAGTAAACACCATAATTACATATCTGCCATCATGTAAGAGGGTCCAAGTAAGTGTGTGAGTGTTCGAACGCTAATGCATGAGAAATGGCAAGTAAACACCCTAACTACATATCTGACTTCATGCAAGAGGGTTCGAATAAGTGTCCGATTGTTTAAACCCTAATGCATGAGAAATGGAAAGTAAACTCCATAATTACATATCTGCCATCAAGCTAGAGGTCTGAATAAGTGTCTGAGTGTTAGAACCCTAATGCATGAGAAATGGAAAGTAAACACCTTTATTACATATCTGCCGTCATGCAAGAGGGTCCGAATAAGTGTCCGTGTGTTCGAACGCTAATGTATCAGAAATGGAAAGTAAACACCATAATTACATATCTACCATGACACAAGATAGTCCGAATAAATGTCCGAGTGTTCGAACGCTAGTGCATGAGAAATGGCAAGTAAACAGCATAATTACATATCTGCCATCATGTAAGAGGGTCCAAATAATATTCCGAGTTTTTAAACCCTACTGCATGAGAAATGGCAAGTAAACACCATAATTACATATCTGCCGTCATGCAAGAGGGTCTGAATGAGTGTCTGAGTGTTCGAACCCAAATGTATGAGAAACGGCTAGTAAACACCATAATTAAATATATGCCATCATGCAAGAGGATCCGAATACGTGTCTATGTGTTTAAACCCTAATGTATGAGATATGGCAAGTAAACAACACAATTACGTATCTGCCATCATGCAAGAGGGTCTCAATATGTGTCCGAGTGTTTAAACCCCAATGTAGCAGAAACGACAAGTGAACACCATAATTACATATCTGCCATCATGCAAGAGGTTCCGAATAGGTGTCCGAGTGTTCGAACCCAAATGCATGTGAAACGGCAAGTAAACACCATAATTACGGCCTTGTCTGGTTTGTGTTTCTCAAAAAAATTTTGGAAAAATACTCTACAAATAAGTTTTCAAAAGTAATCAAACCAAAAAAAATTTCCAAAATTTTTTTCCAAATTTTTTTTATAAAACCAAACCAAACAAATTTTCGTACTTTTTATCTCAAAACATGTTTCTCAAATACAAACCAAACAAGGCCTACATATCTACCGTCATGCAAGATGGTCCGAATAAGTGTCTGAGCGTTTAAACCCCAATGCAAGAGAAACAGCGAGTAAACACCATAATTACGTATCTGCCATCATGCCAGAGGGTCCGAATAAGTGTCCGACTGTTTAAACCCCAATGCAAGAGAAATGGCGAGTAAACACCATAATTACATATCTGCAATCATGCAAGAGGGTCTGATTAAGTGTCCGAGTGTTCGAACCCTAATGTATGCGAAATGGCTAGTAAGCCCCATAATTACATATCTACCATAATGCAAGATGATCCGAATACGTGTCCATGTGTTTAAACCCCTAATGCGTGAGAAATGGCAAGCAAACACCATAATTACATATCTGCCATCACGCAAGCGGATCCGATTAAGTGTCCGAGTGTTTATCCCTAATGCGTGAGAAATGGCATATAAACACCATAATTAAATATCTGCCATCATGCAAAAGGGTCTGAATAAGTGTCCGAGTGTTCGAAATGGCAAGTAAACACCATAATTACATATATGCCATCATGCAGGAGGATCCGAATACGTGTCCGTTTGTTTAAACCCTAATGGATGAGAAATGGCAGGTAAACACCATAATTACATATTAGCCACGGTACATGACGGTCCGAATAATTTTTTGAGTGTTTAAACCCGAATGCATGAGAATTGGCAAGTAAACACCATAATTATATTTCTGCCATCATGCAAGAGGGTCTGAATATGTGTTCGAGTGTTCAAATCCTAATGCACGAGAAACGGCAAGTAAACAGCATAATTACATATCTGCCATCTTGCAAGATGGTCCGAATAATTGCCCAAGTGTTCGAACGCTAATGCATGAGAAATGGCAAGTAAAGACCATAATTACATATCTGCCATCATGGAAGAGGGCCTGAATAAATGTCCGAGTGTTCGAACCCAAATTTATGGGAAATGGCTAGTAAACACCATAATTACATATATGCCTTCATACAAGAGGATCCGAAAACGTGTCCGTGTGTTTCAACCCTAATGCATGAGAAATGGCAAGTAAACACCACAATTACATATCTGGCATCATGTAAGAGGGTCTGAATATGCGTTCGAGTGTTCAAATCCTAACGCATGAGAAACGGCAAGTAAACACCATAATTACATATCTGCCATTATGCAAGATGGTCCGAATAAGTGTCCGAGTGTTCGAACGCTAATGCATGAGAAATGGCAGGTAAACACCATAATTACATATCTGCCATCATGCAAGAGAATCCGAATACGTGTCCATGTGTTTAAACCCTAATGCTTGAGAAATGGCAATTAAACACCATAATTACATATCTGCCATCGTGCAAGAGGGTCCGAATAAGTGTCCGAGAGTTTAAACCATAATGCATGAGAAATGGCAAGTAAACACCATAATTACATATCTGGCCTACAAGAGGGTCTGAATAAGTGTCCGAGTGTTCGAACCCAAATGTATGAGAAATGCCTAGTAAACACCATATTTACATGTCTGCCATCATGCAAGAGGATCCGAATACGTGTCCGTGTGTTTGAACTCTAATGCATGAGAACTGGAAAGTAAACACCACAATTACATATCTGCCATCATGCAAGAGGGTCTGAATAAGTGTCCTAGTGTTTAAACGGTAATGCACCAGAAACGGCAAGTAAGCACGACAATTACATATCTGCCATCAAGCAAGAGGGTCCGAATAGGTGTCTGAGTGTTCGAACCCTAATGCATGGGAAATGGCAAGTAAACACCATAATTATAATCTGCCATCATGCAAGAGGGTCCGAATAAGTGTCCGAGTGTTTAAACCCCAATGCAAGAGAAAGGGCGAGTAAACACCATAATTATATATCTGCCATCATGCAAGAGGGTCCGAATTAGTGTCCGAGTTTTTAAACCCCAATGCAAGAGAAATGGTGACTAAACAACATAATTACATATCTACAATCATGCAAGAGGGTTTGATTAAGTGTCCGAGTGTTCGAACCCTAATGTATGCAAAATTGCTATTGAACATCACAATTACATATCTGCCATAATGCAAGAAGATCCGAATACGTGTCCGTGTGTTAAAACCCTAATGCATGAGAAATGGCAAGTAAACACCATAATTACATATCTGCCATCACGCAAGCGGATCTGATTAACTGTCCAAGTGTTTAACCCTAATGCGTGAGAATTTGCATTTAAACTCCATAATTACCTATCTGTCATCATGCAAGAGGGTCTGATTAAGTGTCCGAGTGTTCGATCCCAAATGTATGAGAAATGGCTAATAAACACCATAATTAAATATCTGCCATCATGCAGGGGGATCCGAATACGTGTCCGTGTGTTTAAACCCTAATGCATGAGAAATGGCAAGTAAACACCACAATTACATATCTGCTATCATCCAAGATGGTCCGAATAAGTGTCCGAGTGTTCGAACGCTAATGCATGAGAAATGGCAAGTAGACACCATAATTACATATCTGCCATCATGCAAGAGGGTCCGAATAAGTTTCCCAGTGTTTAAACCTTAATGCATGAGAAACGGCAAGTAAACACCATAATTACATATCTGGCATCATGTAAGAGGGTCTGAATATGTGTTCGAGTATTCGAATCCTAATGCACGAGAAACGGCAAGTAAACAGCGTAAATACATATCTGCCATCATGCAAGATGGTCCGAATAAGTGGCCGAATAAGTGTCCGAGTGTTCGAATGCTAATGCATGAGAAATGGCAAGTAAATACCATAATTACATATCTGCCATGATACGAGACGGTCCGAATAAATGTCCGAGTGTTCGAACGCTAACGCATGAGAAATGGCAAGTAAACACCATAATTACATATCTACCATCATGCAAGAGGGTCTGAATAAGTGTCCGAGTGTTCGAACCCAAATGTATGAGAAATGGCTAGTGAACACCATAATTACATATATGCCATCATGCAAGAGGGTCCGAATAAGTTTCCGAGTGTTTAAACCTTAATGCATGAGAAATGGAAAGTAAACACCATAATTACATATCTGACATCATGCAAGAGGGACTGAATATGTGTTCTAGTGTTCGAATCCTAATTCACGAGAAACGGGAGGTAAACACCATAATTACATATCTGCCATCCTGCAAGAGGGTCCGAATAGGTGTCCGACTGTTCAAACCCTAATGCATGAGAAATTGCAAGTGAACTCCATAATTAAATATCTGCCATCATGCAAGAGTGTCCGAATAAGTGTCCGAGTGTTTAAACCGCAATGTAAGGGAAATGGCGAGTAAACACCATAATTGCATATCTGCAATCATGCAAGAGGGTCTGATTAAGTGTCCTAGTGTTCGAACCCTAATGCTAGTAAACACCATAATTACATATCTGCCATCATGCAAGATGATCCGAATACGTGTCCGTGTGTTTAAACCCTAACGCATGAGAAATGGCAAGTAAACACCATAATTACATATATGCCATCACGCAAGCGGATCCGATTAAGTGTTCGAGTGTTTAACCCTAATGCGTGACAAATGGCATGTAAACACCATAATTACATATCTTCCATCATGCAAGAAGGTCTGAATAAGTGTCCGAATGTTCGAACCCTAGTGTATGAGAAATGGTTACTAAACACCATAATTACATATCTGCCATCATGCAACTGAATACGTGTCCGTTTGTTTAAACCCTAATGGATGAAATGGCAGGTAAACACCAGAATTACATTTTTGCCCTGATACAAGACGGTCAAAATAAGTGTCCGAGTGTTCGAACGCTAATGCATGAGAAATGGCAAGTAAACACCATAATTACATATCTGCCATCATGCAAGAGGGTCTGAAAAATTTTCCGGGTGTTTAAACCCAAATGCATGAGAAATGGCAAGCAAACACAATAATTACATATCTGTCATCATGCAAAAGGGTCCGAATAAGTGTCCGAGTGTTCAAACGGTAATGCATGGGAAATGGAAAGTAAACACCATGACTAGATATCTGCCATCATGCAAGAGGGTCCGAATAAGTGACCGATTTTTTAAACCCTATTGCAAGAGAAATGGCAGGTAAACAACATAATTATATATCGGCCGCCATGCAAATGGGTCCGAATAAGTGTCCGAGTGTTTAAACCCTAATGCATGAGAAATGGAAAGTAAACACCATAATTGCATATCTGCCATCAAGCAAGTGGGTCGGAATAAGTGTCTGTGTGTTCGAACCCTAATGCATGAGAAATGGAAATTAAACATCATAATTACATATCTGCCATCATGCAAGAGGGTTCGAATTCGTGTCCGAGTGTTTAAACCCTAATGCAAGAGATATGGCGAGTAAACACGATAATTACATATCTGCCGTCATGCAAGACGATCCGAATAAGTGTACGAGTGTTTAAAACCCTATGCAAGAGAAATGGCAAGTAAATACCATAATTACATATCTGCAATCATGCAAGAGGGTCTAATTAAGTGTCCGAGTGTTCGAACCCTATTGTATGCAAAATGGCTAGTAAACACCATAATTACATGTCTGCCATCATGCAAAAGGGTCTGAATAAGTGTCCTAGTGTTTAAACCCTAATGCACCAGAAACGGCAAGTAAGCACGATAATTACATATCTGCCATCATGCAAGAGGGTCCGAATAGGTATCCGAGTGTTCGAACCCTAATGCATGAGAAATGGCAAGCAAACACCATAATTACATATCTGCCATCACGCAAGAGGGTCCGAATAAGTGTCCGAGTGTTTAAACCCCAATGCAAGGGAAATGGTGAGTAAACGCCATAATTACATATCTGCCATTATGCAAGAGGGTCCGAATAAGTTTCCGAGTATTTAAACCCCAATGCAAGAGAAATGGTGAGTAAACACCATAATTTGAATTTGTCAGAAGCTGAGACAACGCAAAGTTAGTCTTAAGCTTCTTAATAAAAAAGATTTTAGTGATCTATCCACTCGTGTCCTTATCTCTAAGGCTAGTTTGGATCTTGCTCAAATTAAGCTTGATAAGCATCCTTTGAACTGTGGGCTTCAATCTGTGGAGAGAGAGGAGTTGAAAAGATACATTGAGCTTAGCAATTTGGAAGGGCTCTTCAAAAATCCAGAGTCCAATGGCTTGGTCTGGGGGATAGGAATAGCAGCTTCTTTTTTAGGTCTGTTAAGAGTAATATTAATAGAGGTAAAATCATGAGTGTGGTTATGGAAGATGGTACTAAGTCCACTAAGATAACTGATATTCATGATACTTTTGTCCAGTTCTATACCAAGCTGTTTGATACCCCTATCTCGGGGGAGTACAATGGTCTTGAGCGCATTAAATCTTTGGTGAATAAAAAGGTTTCCAATTCTCAATCGGCTCTTTTAGCTAAACCTGTTTCGGATGTTGAAATCACTATAGGCCTATTTCTTGTTGCAACACCATCTACAAATGCATTGCCAAGATAATAGCTAACAGAGTCAAATTGGTGCTTCCTGATCTTATTGATCCTGTGCAATCTGCTTTTGTCCAGGGTAGAAGAATCTCGGACAACATCTTTCTGTCCCAAGAGATTATGAGGGGTTACCACCGGAGTTCTAAAACTCCGAAGTGCGCTATGAAGGTGGACATCATGAAAGCCTACGATACTGTGAGATGGGAGTTTATTATTGATATCCTCACTGCTATGAACTTTCCTCCTTGCATGATAAATTGGATCAATGCTTGTATGACTAGTCCTTCTTTCTCTATTTGCATTAATGGTAGTCTTCATGGGTATTTTAAAGGGGCTAGGGGGCTTAGGCAAGGAGACCCTATGTCCCCTTATCTTTTTGTGTTGGCTATGGAGGTTTTGGCTAGAATTCTTGCTGAAAAATCTAGAAACCCCCTTTTTAAGTTCCATTGGAGATGTGAGAAGACTAAAATTGTTAATTTGTGTTTTGCTGATGACCTTATGATCTTCTGTAGAGGGGATCCGGGGACTGTTAGTCTCATCATGCAAGGTTTGGAGGAATTCAGGAAATTGTCCGGTCTCACTCCTAATCCTAATAAGAGTAATATTTTTTTTTCCGGATGTAGTAGTGAGCTTAAAGCTAACATTTTGCAAATTGCCAAATTCACTGAGGGCTCCCTCCCTGTGAAATACTTGGGTGTGCCTTTGATCACCACTAAGCTTAGAGCGTCTGATTGCCAAACTTTGGTTGATAGGATGACTAAAAGGATTAAAAGCTGGACCAATAAATTGCTATCTTATGTTGGAAGAGCCCAACTCATCCAGTCTATTCTTTTTTCGATGCAAGTTTATTGGTCCTCCATTTTATTCTCCCTAAGAGGGTTATCCGTGACATAGAAAATCTTCTCAGATCTTTCCCTTGGTCTGGGACGGAGCTGAAAAAACATAGTGCTAAAATTGCTTGGAAGCAAATTTGCAAAAAAAAGATGAGGGTGGGCTTGGTTTTAAGGATATGGAGGTTTGGAATAAAGCGGCTATAGCCAAACATGTTTGGTATTTGTTTTCGGGTGGGGAATGTTCTATGTGGTGTCAATGGGTTAAGTCATACTTACTTAAGGGTAAGAGTTTTTGGGGTATTAAGGTGCCTAGTGATCCCTCCTGGGTTTGGAGGAAACTATTGTCACTTAGGGATTTAATTTTCCCCCTTATCAAATTCAAACTTGGTAATGGAGGAAATGTGTTCCTCTGGTATGATAACTGGCACCCCTTTGGTTCGCTTCTGCTTCGGTATGGTCCTAGGATTTTGTATGATACCAACCTTCCTGATAGTTCTAAGGTTAGTTCTATTATCTCAAATGATTCTTGGAATTAGCCTTTTCCTAACTCTTGGGAGATACAGGAATGGATTGCTGCCACTCCTCATTCTCTTAAACCTTCCCTTGATTCCCCTGATATTCCTGTGTGGAGCTTGACTGCTGATGGCTCTTTTTCTATCCACTCTGCTTGGGAATGTTGGAGGGACAAGGGCCCAAAGGTTACTTGGTCTAATCTTATTTGGGGTCCTCCTGTTATCCCTAGGGTTAGTTTCATTGTGTGGCTGGGTATTCATGAGAGACTTAACACCGGGGATAGGCTCCAAATCTTTGGTCTCCTTACTAGCCCTAGCTGCCCTTTATGTTGTGCCCTTGAGGAAAACCATTCCCATCTGTTCTTTAGGTGTCACTACTATTTGGGCTGTTATCCAAGCTAAATGTAATTCCCATTGGCCTTCTCTGCCCTGGTTGGAACTTGTTGAGTTTGCTACTAAATCCATCAATTGTAAATCTCTGAAATCTGTGATTTTGAAACTCTCTTTTCTCTGCACTATCTGCCACATTTGGATGGAGAGAAATAGTAGAATCTTTAGTAAGGTTTTCAAACCTGAAGAGGTTGTCACTAACTCTATCATCCAAATGGTCAGGGGTAGACTCCTTTCTATGGAAAATGTGAAAGCTTATGCAGGTGACAACTGGTATTTGGAACAATGGAACCTGCCCTCTAAAATCCTGTTGCAGTCCCAAACTGCTGCAGTTGAAAGGAATTTGAGTGGTGTGAGTAATCCTACTTTGAGAGTTGAGTGATGGTGAGCAGATATGGAGTGTTTTGTTTAACAAAGGGTGCTGTTTTGCAGATGGTTTTTATTCTCAGATTCTATCAGCTATTATGGACCCCAAATGTTTACAATATCTGGAGCCTATGAAGGGAGGGTTGAGGGATGTGAGCCAGTACAGATACTATTGTAAATGTGGGTTGAGTGGGGGGAGGAAATACATATATTTTCTAACATGTGCCATATTATATATATATCTCCTTTCTTGTGGGTCGAGTGAGGGGAGGTCCTGTACTGAGTGCTTGTTGTTTCTTCTTCTTTATGACTCAATATATTGTTATGGCAACTCCTTTCTATTATCTGTTGAACAGGTTAAGCAGCAACTTGTAAGGTGGGATTGCTCCTGGCAGTTTCTTTCGGAATGTTGTTGGGCTTGTTATTGGGCTGTGGCTGCAAGTAGCCTGCTGTTGGTGACTGCTTTTGGGCGTTGGCAGCAATCTGTGCCTGGTATTGCCTGGTGGTGTGACGGTGACGGCAACCAGCGTCCCTATTTGACGTTGTACGCTGTGTGGATATGCTCTTTGGTGATGGCTGCAAGTTGCGCCTTGCCTAGGCATCTCAGTGGGTTCAAAAGCTGTTTTCATTTCTGTCTGTACATATACCCGTATAGTGTGTTTGTAATTTTGTATACCATAATTTTGTCCCCTCTGTGGGCTGTTTTGTCTTTAGTTCTGGCCTTGTTTGAGACTAAGTACTGGGCTGGTGTTTTGTTGGTCTTCATGTTGGTCCTTGTATTACCCCAGTTCGGTGCAACTACTGGGCTGGTGTTGTATTTGTGCAAGACCCCTGTCTGTTGTGGGGACATGGGTTTTGAAAAATTATTATGTTCTGCTTAGTTGTATTGGCTGCGTGTGTTCCCGGTCTAGTGGGTTGGTAGATTTTTGTTTCCTTTTCAGTTTGGGTGTCTTTGTTGTAGTTTGTGTTAGGGCCTGGGGGATGCCCCTTGTATTTGTGTAAATTTTCCTGTTTATTTATTTCTTATTCACCCAAAAAACAAACACCATAATTACATATCTGCAATCATGCAAGAGGGTCTGGTTAAGTGTCCCTGTGTTTGAACCCGAATGTATGCAAAATGGCTAGTAAACATCATAATTACATATCTGCCATCATGCAATATGATCGGAATACGTGTCCGTGTGTTTAAACCCTAATGCATGAGAAATGGCAAGTAAACAACATAATTACATATCTCCCATCATGCAAGCGGATCCGATTACGTGTCGAAGTGTTTAACACTAATGTGTGAGAAATGGCATGTAAACACCACAATTACATATCTGCCATCATGCAAAAAAGTGTCCGAGTGTTCGAACCCTAATGTATGAGAAATGTCTAGTAAACACCATAAGTACATATCTGCCATCATGCCGGAGGACCCGAATACATGTCCGTTTGTTTAAACCCTAATGGATGAGAAATGGCAGTTAAACACCATAATTACATATCTGCCATGATGCAAGAGGGTCCGAATAAGTGTCCGAATAAGTGTCCGAGTGGTCGAATGCTAATGGATGAGAAAGGGCAAGTAAACAACATAATTACATATCCGGCATCACGCAAAATGTCCGAGTGTTTAAACCCTAATGCATGAGAAATGGCAAGTAAACATAATAATTACATATCTGCCATCATGCAAGAGGGTCTGAATATGTGTCCGAGTGTTCGAACCCAAATGTGTGAGAAATGGCTAGTAAACACCATAATTACATATCTACAATGATGCAAGAGGATCCGAATACGTGTCCGTGTGTTTAAACCCCAATCCACGAGAAATGGCAAGTAAACACCACAATTACATATCTGCCATCATGCAAGAGGGTCTGAATAAGTGTCCGAGTGGTTGAATGGTAATGCATGAGAAATGGCATGTAAACACCATAACTACATATCTGCCATCATGCAAGAGGGTCCGAATAAGTTTTCGAGTGTTTAAACCTTAATGCATGAGAAATGGAAAGTAAACACCATAATTACATATCTGACATCATGCAAGAGGGTCTGAATATGTGTTCCAGTGTTCGAATCCTAATGCACGAGAAACGGAAAGTAAACACCATAATTACATATCTGCCATCCTGCAAGAGGGTCCGAATAGGTCCTACTGTTCGAACCCTAATGCATGAGAAATGGCAAGTAAACACCATAATTACATATCTGCCATCAAGCAAGAGGGTCCGAATATGTGTCCGAGTGTTTAAACCCAATGCAACGGAAATGGCGAGTAAACACCATAATTGCAACAAGTTTTCGAGTGTTTAGACCCTATTGCATAAAAAATGGCAAGTAAACACCATAATTACATATCTGCCATCATGCAAAAGGGTCCGAATAAGTGTCTGAGTGTTCGAACGGTAATGCATGAGAAATGGAAAGTAAACACCATAACTACATATCTGCCATCATCCAAGAGGGTCTGAATAACTGTCCGATTGGTCAAACCCTAATGCATGAGAAATGGCAGGTAAACAACATAATTATATATCTGCCATCATGTAAGGGGGTCCAAATAAGTGTCCGAGTGGTTAAACACTAATGCAAGAGAAATGGCAGGTAAACAACATAATTATATATCTGCCATATTGCAAAAGGGACCGAATAAGTTTCCGAGTTTTTAACCCCTAATGCATGAGAAATGGAAAGTAAATGCCATAATTACATATCTGCCATCAAGTAAGAGGGTCTGAATAAGTGTCCGAGTGTTGGAACCCTAATGCATGAGAAATGGAAAGTAAACACCATAATTACATATCTGCCATCATGCAAGAGGTTCCGAATACGTGTCCAAGTGTTTAAACCCTAATGCACGAGAAATGGCAAGTAAACACCATAATTACATATCTACCATCATATAAGAGGGTCCGAATAAGTGTCCGAGTGTTTAAACCCCACCGCAAGAGAAATGGCGTGTAAACACCATAATTACATATCTGCAATCAGGCAAGGTGGTCTAATTAAGTGTCCAAGTGTTCGAACCCTAATGTATGCAAAATGGCTAGTAAACACCATAATTACACATCTGCCATCATGCAAGATGATCCGAAAACGTGTCCGTGTGCTTAAACCCTAATGCATGAGAAATGGCAAGTAAACACCGTAATTACATATCTGCCATCATGCAAGAGGGTTAGAATAAGTGTCCGAGTGTTTAAACCCTAATGCACCAGAAACGGCAAGTAAACCCCATTATTACATATCTGCCATCATGCAACAGGGTCCGAATAGGTGTCCGAGTGTTCGAACCCTAATGCATGAGAAATGGCAAGTAAACACGATAATTACATATCGGCCATCAGGCAAGAGGGTCCGAATAAGTGTCCGAGTGTTTAAACCCCAATGCAAGAGAAATGGCGAGTAAACACCATAATTACGTATCTACCATCATGCAAGAGGGTTCGAATAAGTGTCCGTGGGTTTAAACCCTAATGCAAAAGCAGTGGCGAGTAAACACCAATATTGCATATCTGCAATCATGCAAGATGGTCAGATTAAGTGTCAGAGTGTTCGAACCCTAATGTATGCAAAATGGCAAGTGAACACCACAATTACATATCTGCCATCATGCAAGATGATCCGAATATTTGTCCGTGTGTTTAAACCCTAATGCATGAGAAATGGCAGATAAACACCACAATTATATATCTGCCATCATAATTACACATCTGGCATCATGCAAGAGAGTCTGAATAAGTGTCCGAGCGTTCGAACGCTAATGCATGAGAAATGGTAACTAAACACCATAATTACATATATGCCGTCATGCAAGAGGGTCCGAATATGTTTCCGAGTGTTTAAACCCTAATGCATGAGAAATGGTAAGTAAACACCATAATTACATATCGGCCATCATGCAAAAGGGTCCGAATAAGTGTCCAATTGTTCGAACGGTAATGCATAAGAAATGGAAAGTAAACACCATAACTACATATCTGCCATCATGCAAGAGGGTCCGACTAAGTGTCCGTGGGTTTAACACCAATGCAAAAGAAGTGGCGAGCAAACACCATTACTGCATATCTGCAATCATGCAACAGGGTTAGATTGAGTGTCAGAGTTTCGAACCCTAATGTTTGCAAAATGGCAAGTGAACACCATAATTACATATCTGCCATCATGCAAGATGATCTGAATATGTGTCCGTGTGTTTAAACCCTAATGCATGAGAAATGGATGATAAACACAACAATTACATATCTTCCATCATGCAAGACGGTCCGAATAAGTGTCCGAGTGGTCGAACGCTAATGCTTGAGAAATGGCAAGTAAACACCATAACTACGTATTTGCCATCATGCTAGAGGGTCCGAATAAGTTTCCGAGTGTTTAAACCTTAATGCACGAGAAATGGCAAGTAAACACCATAATTACATATCTGGCATCATGCAAGAGAGTCTGAATAAGTGTCCGAGCGTTCGAACGCTAATGCATGAGAAATGGCAAGTAAACACCATAATTACATATCTGCCATCATGCAAGAGGGTCCGAATATGTTTCCGAGTGTTTAAACCCCAATGCATGAGAAATGGTAAGTAAACACCATAATTACATATCTGCCATCATGCAAAAGGGTCTGAATAAGTGTCCGATTGTTTGAACGGTAATGCATAAGAAATGGAAAGTAAACACCATAACTACATATCTGCCATATGCAAGAGGGTCCGAATAAGTGTCTGTGGGTTTAAACCCCAATGCAAAAGAAGGGGCGAGTAAACACCATTATTGCATATCTGCAATCATGCAACAGGGTCAGATTGAGTGTCAGAGTGTTCGAACCCTAATGTATGCAAAATGGCAAGTGAACACCATAATTACATATCTGCCATCATGCAAGATGATCTGAATATGTGTCCGTGTGTTTAAACCCTAATGCATGAGAAATGGCAGATAAAAATCACAATTACATATCTGCCATCATGCAAGACGGTCCGAATAAGTGTCCGAGTGGTCGAACGCTAATGCATGAGAAATGGCAAGTAAACACCACAACTACATATTTGCCATCATGCAAGAGGGTCCGAATAAGTTTCCGAGTGTTTAAACCATAATGCACGAGAAATGGCAAGTAAACACCATAATTACATATCTGGCATCATGCAAGAGAGTCTGAATAAGTGTCCGAGCGTTCGAACGATGAGAAATGGCAAGTAAACACCATAATTACATATCTGCCATCATGCAAGAGGGTCTGATTAAGTGTCAGAGTGGTCGGACGCTAATGCATGAGAAATGGCAAGTAAACACCATAACTACATATCTGCCATCGTGTAAGAGGGTCCGAATAAGTGTCCGATTGTTTAAACCCTAATGCATGAGAAATGGCAGGTAAACAACGTAATTATATATCTGCCATCATGCAAGAGGGTCCAAACAAGTGTCCGACTGTTTAAACCTTAATGCATGAGAAATGGAAAGTAAACACCATAAATACATATCTGCCATCAAGCAACAGGGTCTGAATAAATGTCCTAGTGTTCGAACCCTAATGCATGAGAAATGGAAAGTAAACACCATAATTACATATCTGCCATCCTGCAAGAGGGTCCGAATACGTGACCAAGTGTTTAAACCCTAATACATGCGAAATGGCAAGTAAACACCATAACTACGCATATGTCATCATGCAAGAGGGTCAGAATTAGTGTATAAGTGTTTGAAACCAAATGCATGAGAAATGGCAAGTAAAGACCATAATTACATATCTGCCATCATGCAAAAGGGTCCGAATATGTTTACGAGTTTTCGAACGCTAATGCATGAGAAATGGCAAGTAAACACCATAATTACATATCTGCCATCATGCAAGAAGGTCCGAATAAGTGTCCGAGTGTTCAAACTGTAATGCCTGAGAAATGGCAAGTAAACATCATACTACATATCTGCCACCCTGCAAGAGGGTCCGAATAAGTGTCCGATTGTTTAAACCCTAGTGCATGAGAAATGGCAGGTAATCAACATAATTATATATCTGCCATCTTGCAAGAGGGTCCAAATAAGTGTCCGAGAGGTTAAAACCTAATGCAAGAGAAATGGCAGGCAAACAACACAATTATATATCTGCCATCATGCAAAAGGGTCCGAATAAGTGTCCGAGTGTTCAAACCCTAATGCATGAGAAATGGAGAGTAAACACCATAATTACATATCTGCCATCAAGCAAGAGGGTCTGAATAAGTGTCCGAGTGTTCGAACCCTAATGCATGAGAAATAGAAAGTAAACACCATAATTACATATCTGCCATCATGCAAGAGGGTCCGAATACGTGTCCGAGTGTTTAGACCCCAATGCATGAGAAATGGCAAGTAAACACCTTAACTACATGGCTGCCATCATGCAAGAGGGTCTGAATTAGTGTCTGAGTGTTTGAACCCTAATGCATGAGAAATGCCAAGTAAACACCAGAATTACATATCTGCCATCATGCAAGATGGTCCGAATAAGTGCACGATTGTTCGAGCGCTAATGCATGAGAAATGGCAAGTAATCACCATAATTGCATATCTTCCAACATGCAAGGGGGACCGAAAAAGTGTCCGAGTGTTCGAACGCTAATGCATGAGAAATTGCCAGCAAACACCATAACTACATATCTGCCTTCATGCAAGAGGGTCCGAATAAGTGTCCAATTGTTTAAACCCTAATGCGTGAGAAATGGCAAGTAAACAACATAATTATATATCTGCCATCATGCAAGAGGGTCTGAACAAGTGTCCGAGTGTTTAAATCCAATGCATGAGAAATGGAAAGGAAACTCCATAATTACATATCTGCCATCAAGCTAGAGGTCTGAATAAGTGTCTGAGTGTTTGAACCCTAATGCAAGAGAAATGGAAAGTAAATACCATAATTACATATCAGCCATCATGCCAGAGGGTGCGAATAAGTGTCCGAGTGTTCGAACGCTAATGCACGAGAAATGGCAAGTAAATACCATAACTGCATGTCTGCCGTCATGTAAGAGGCTCCGAATAGGTTTCCGAGTGGTTAAACCTTAATGCATGAGAAATGGCAAGTAAATACCATAATTACATATCTGGCATCATGCAAGAGGGTCTAAATACTTGTCCGAGTGGGGTTCTGTTTTCTGTTGTTCTTTTGCTTCTGCGAGTGTGGTTTTTTATGTTGTTGGATGTCCAGTGGTAGTTTTATGGTGTTTTGTTCATTTATTATTTGTTGTTGGGCGTACCTGGGGTATGCCCCTTGTAAACTTGTATATTTTACTGTCTTTATTTTATGACTTACTTACCCAAAAAAAAAAAAAAAATACTTGTCCGAGTGTTCGAATCCTAATGCACGAGAAATGACAAGTAAATTCGATAATTACATATCTGCCATCATGCAAAAGGGTCCGAATAAGTGTCCGAGTGTTCGAACGCCAATGCATGAGAAACGGCAAGTAAATACCATAATTACATATCTGCAATCTTGCACGAGGTTCCGAATAAGCTTTCGAGTGTTTAAACACTAATGCATGAGAAATGGAAAGTAAACACCATAATTACATATCTGCTATCGTGCAAAAGGGTCCGAATGAGTGTCCGAGTGCTCGAACGGTAATGCATGAGAAATGGAAAGTAAACACCATAACTATCAGCCATCATGCAAGAAGGTCCGAATAAGTGTCCGATTGTTGAAACCCTAATGCATGAGAAATGGCAGGTAAACAACATAATTATATCTCTGCCATCATGCAAGAGGGTCCAAAAAAGTATCCGAGTGTTTACACCCTAATGCATGAGAAATGGCAGGTAAAAAACATAATTATATATCTGCCATCACACAAAAGGGTCAGAATAAGTGTCCGAGTGTTTAAACCTTAATGCATTAGAAATGGAAAGTAAATACCATAATTACATATCTAGCATCATGCAAGAGGGTCTGAATACTTGTCCGAGTGTTCGAATCCTAATGCACGAGAAACGACAAGTAAATACCATAATTACATATCTGCCGTCATGCAAGATGGTCCGAATAAGTGTCCGAGTGTTTAAACCCCGATGCAAGAGAAATGGCGAGTAAACATCAAAATTGCATATCTGCCATCATGCAAGAGGGTCCGAATAAGTGTCCGTGGGTTTAAACCGCAATGCAAAAGAAATAGCGAGTAAACACCATAATTGCATATCTGCAATCATGCAAGAGGGTCTGATTAAGTGTTAGAGTGTTCGAACCCAAATGTTTGCAAAATGGCGAGTGAACACGATAATTTCCTATCAGCCATCATGCAAGATGATCCGAATACGTGTCCGTGTGTTTAGACCCTAATGCATGAGAAATGGCAAGTAAACACCATAATTACATATCTGCCATCATGCAAGAGGGTCTGATTAAGTGTCAGAGTGGTCGGACGCTAATGCATCAGAAATGGCAAGTAAACACCATAACTACATATCTGCCATCATGTAAGAGGATCCGAATAAGTGTCCGATTGTTTAAACCCTAATGCATGAGAAATGGCAGGTAAACAACGTAATTATATATCTGCCATCATGCAAGAGGGTCCAAACAAATGTCCGACTGTTTAAACCCTAATGCATGAGAAATGGAAAGTAAACACCATAAATACATATCTGCCATCAAGCAACAGGGTCTGAATAAGTGTCCTAGTGTTCGAACCCTAATGCATGAGAAGTGGAAAGTAAACACCATAATTACATATCTGCCATCATGCAAGAGTGTCCGAATACGTGTCCGAGCGTTTAAACCCTAATGCATGAGAAATGGCAAATAAACACCATAACTACATATCCGCCATCATGCAAGAGGGTCCGAATTAGTGTCTGAGTGTTTGAACCCTAATGCATGAGAAATACCAAGTAAACACCATAATCACATATCTGCCATCATGCAAGAGGGTCCGAATAAGTGCACGATTGTTCGAACGCTAATGCATGAGAAATGTCAAGTAAACACCATAATTATATATCTTCCATCTTGCAAGAGGGTCCGAATAAGTGTCCGAGTGTTCGAACGCTAATGCATAGGAAATGGCAAGTAAACACCATAATTACATATCTGCCATCTTGCAAGAGGGCCCGAATAAGTGTCCGAGTGGTCGAACGCTAATGGATGAGAAATTGCAAGCAAACACCATAGCTACATATCTGCCCTCATAAAAGAGGGTCCAAATAAGTGTCCGATTGTTTAAACACTAATGCATGAGAAATGGCAGGTAAACAACATAATAATATATCTGCCATCGTGCAAGAGGGTCTGAATAAGTGTCCGAGTGTTTACACCCTAATGCATGAGAAATGGAAAATAAACTCCATAATTACATATCTGCCATCAAGCTAGAGGTCTGAATAAGTGTCTGAGTGTTCGAACCCTAATGCATGAGAAATGGAAAGTAAACACCATAATTACATATCTACCATCATGCAAGAGGGTCCGAATAAGTGTCCGATTGTTCGAACGCTAATGCATGAGAAATGGCAAGTAAACACCATAACTACATATCTGCCATCATGTAAGAGAGTCCGAATAAGTTACCAAGTGTTTAAACCTTAATGCATGGGAAATGGCAAACAAACACCATAATTACATATCTGGCATCATGCAAGAGGGTCTAAATACGTGTCCGAGTCTTCAAATCCTAATGCACGAGAAATGGCAAGTAAACACCACAATTACATATCTGCCATCATGCAAGAGGGTCCGAATAAGTATCCGAGTGTTTGAACACCAATGCATGAGAAATGGCAAGTAAACACCATAATTACATATCTACATCTTGCAAGAGGGTCCGAATAAGTTTCCGAGTGTTTAAACTCTAATGCATGAGAAATGGCAAGTAAACACCATAATTACATATCTGCCATAATTCAAAAGGGTCCGAATGACTGTCCGAGTGCTCGAACGGCAATGCATGAGAAATGGAAAGTAAGCACCATAACTACATATCTACCATCATGCAAGAAGGTCCGAATAAGTGTCCGATTGTTGAAACCCTAAAGCACGAGAAATGGCAGGTAAACAACATAATTATATATCTGCCATCATGCAAGAAGGTCCAAAAAAGTGTCCGAGTGTTTAAACGCTAATGCATGAGATATGGCAGGTAAACAACATAATTATATATCTGCCATTATACAAAAGGGTCCGAACAAGTGTCCGAGTGTTTAAACCCTAATGCATGAGAAATAGAAAGTAAACACCATAATTACATATCTGCCATCAAGCAAGAGGGTTTTAATAAGTGTCCGAGTGTTCGAATCCTAATGCTTGAGAAATGGAAAGGAAACACCGTAATTACATATCTGTCATCATGCATGAGAAATGCCAAGTAAGCACCATAATTACATATCTGCCATCATGCAAGAGGGTGCGAATAAGTGCACGATTGTTCGAACGCTAATGCATGAGAAATGGCAAGTGAACACCATAATTATATATCTTCCATCATGCATGAGGGTCCGAATAACTGTCCGAGTGTTCGAACGCTAATGCATGAGAAATGGCAAGCTAACACCATAACTACATATCTGCCTTCATGCAAGAGGGTCTGAATAAGTGTCCGATTGTTTAAACCCTAATGCATGAGAAATGGCAGGTAAACAACACAATTATATATCTACCATCATGCAAGAGGGTCCGAATAAGTATCCGAGTGTTCGAACGCCAATGCATTAGAAATGGCAAGTAAACACCATAATTACATATCTGCAATCTTGCAAGAGGTTCCGAATAAGCTTCCGAGTGTATAAACTCTAATGCATGAGAAATGGAAAGTAAACACCATAATTACATATCTACTATCGTGCAAAAGGGTCCGAATGAGTGTCCGAGTGCTCGAACGGTAATGCATGAGAAATGGAAAGTAAACACCATGACTACATATCTGCCATCATGCAAGGGGGTCTAAATAAGTGTCTGAGTGTTTGAACCCTAATGCATGAGAAATGGCAAGTAAACACCATAATTACATATTTGCCATCATGCAAAAGGGTCCGAATAAGTGTCCGAGTGTTCGAACGCTAATGTATGAGAAATTGCAAGTAAACACCATAACCACATATCTACCATCAAGCAAGAGGGTCCGAATAAGTGTCCGAGTGTTTAAACCCCAATGCAAGAGAAAGGGCATGTAAACACCATAATTACATATCTGCGATCTTGCAAGAGGGCCCGAATACGTGTCCGAGTGCTTACACCCTAATGTGTGAGAAATGGCAAGTAACCACCATAGCTACATATCTACCATCAAGCTAGAGGGCCCGACTAGGTGTCCAACTGTTTACAACCTAATGTATGAGAAATGGCAAGTAAACAATTACATATCTGCCATCATGCAAGAGGGTCCTAATAAGTGTACGATTGTTTGAATGCTAATGCATGAGAAATGGCAAGTAAACACCATAATTACTTATTTGCCATCATGCAAGAGGGTCCAAATAAGTGTCTGAGTGTTTGAACGCTAATGCATGAGAAATGGCAAGTAAACACCCTAACTACATATCCGCCTTCATGCAAGAGGGTCCAAATAAGTGTCCGATTGTTTAAACCCTAATGCATGAGAAATGGCAGGTAAACAACTTAATTATATATCTGCCATCATGCAAGAGGGTTTGAATAATTGTCCGAGTGTTGAAACCCTAATGCATGACAAATCGAAAGTAAAGTCCATAATTACATATCTGCCATCAAGATAGAGGTCTGAATAAGTGTCCGAGTGTTTAAACTCCGATGCAAGAGAAATGGCGAGTAAACATCATAATTACATATCTGCCATCATGCCAGAGGGTCCGAATAAGTGTCCGTGGGTTTAAAGCCCAATGCAAAAGAAATGGCGAGTAAACACCATAATTACAAATCTGCAATCATGCAAGAGGGTCTGATTAAGTGTCAGAGTGTTCGAACCGTAATGTATGCAAAATGGCAAGTGAACACCATAATTACATATCTGCCATCATGCAAGATGATCCGAATACGTGTCCGTGTGTTTAACCCCTAATGCATGAGAAATGGCAAATAAACACCACAGTTACATATCTGCCATCACGCAAGAGGGTCCGAATAAGTGTCCTAGTATTTAAACGCTAATGCATGAGAAATGGCAAAGCAAACACCATAACTACATAGCTGCCATCATGCAAGAGGCTCTGAATAAGTGTCCGAGTGTTTAAACCCAATGCATGAGAAATGGAAAGTAAACTCCATCATTACATATTTGCCATCAAGCTAGATGTCTGAATAAGTGTCTGAGTGTTCGAACCCTAATGCATGAGAAATGGAAAGTAAACGCCATAATTACATATCTGCCATCATGCGAGAGGGTGCGAATAAGTGTCCGAGTGTTTAAACCTTAATGCATGAGAAATGGAAAGTAAATACCATAATTACATATCTGGCATCATGCAAGAGGGTCTGAATACGTGTCCAAGTGTTCGAATCCTAATGCATGAGAAACGGCAAGTAAACACCATAATTACATATCTGCTATCATGCAAGAGGGTCCGAATAAGTGTCCGACTGTTTGAACGCTAATGCATGAGAAATGGCAAGTAAACACCATAATTACATATCTGCCATCATGCAAGAGGGTCCAGTTAAGTGTTCGAGTGTTCAGACGGTAATGCCTGAGAAATGCCAAGTAAACATCATAACTACATATCTGCCATCATGCAAGAGGGTCCGAATAAGTGTCTGATTGTTTAAACCCTAGTGCACGAGAAATGGCAAGTAAACACCATAATTATATACCTGCCATCATGCAAGAGGGTTCGAATAAGTTTTCGAGTGTTTAAACCCTAATGCATGAGAAATGACAAGTGAACACCATAATTACATTTCTGCCATCATGCATGAGGCTTCGAACACGTGTCCGACTGTTTGAATCCTAATGTACGTGAAATGGCAAGTAAACACCACAATTACATATCTGCAATCGTGCTAGAGGGTCCGAATTGGTGTCCGAGTGTTTGAACCCTAATGCATGAGAAATGGCAAGTAAACACCATAATTGTATATCTGCCATCATGCAAGGGGATCCGAATAAGTGACCGAGTGTTCGGACGGTAATGCATGAGAAATGACAAGTAAACACCATAATTACATATCTGCCATCTTGCAAGAGGGTCCGAATAAGTGTCCGAGTGTTTAAACCTTAATGCATGAGAAATGGAAAGTAAACACCATAACTACATATCTGCCATCATGCAAGAAGGTCTGAATAAGTGTCCGATTGTTGAAACCCTAATGCATGAGAAATGGCCGGTAAACAACATAATTGTATATCTGCCATCATGCAAGAGGGTCCAAAAAAGTGTCCGAGTGTTTAAACCGTAATGCATGAGAAATGGCTGGTAAAAAACATAATTATATATCTGCCATCATACAAAAGGGTCCGAATATGTGTCCGAGTGTTTAAACCCTATTGCATGAGAAATGGAAAGTAAACACCATAATTACATATCTGCCATCAAGCAAGAGCGTTTTGAATAAGTGTCCGAGTGGTCGAACCCTAATAATGCATGAGAAATGGAATGTAAACACCAGAATTACACATCTGTCATCATGCAAGAGGGTCCGAATATGTGTCCGAGTGTTCAAACCCTAATGCATGAGAAATGGAAAGTAAACACCATAACTACATATCTGCCATCATGCAAAAGGTCCGAATAAGTGTCCGATTATTGAAACCCTAATGCATGATAATTGGCAGGTAAACAACATAATTATATATCTTCCATCATGCAAGTGGGTCCAAAAAAGTGTCCGAGTGTTTAAACCCTAATGCATGAGAAATGGAAAGTAAACACAATAATTACATATCTGCCATCAAGCAAGAGGGTTTGAATAAGTGTCCGAGTGTTCGAACACTAATGCATGAGAAATGGAATGTAAACACCATAATTACACATCTGTCATCATGCAAGAGGGTCCGAATACGTGTCCGACTGCTTAAACCCTAATGCATGAGAAATGGAAAGTAAACACCATAACTACATATCTGCCATCTTGCAAGAAGGTCCGAATAAATGTCCGATTGTTGAAACCCTAATGCATGAGAAATGCCAAGTAAACAAAATAATTATATATCTTCCATCATGCAAGTGGGTCCAAAAAGGTGTCCGGGTGTTTAAACCCTAATGCTTGAGAAATGGAAAGTAAACACCATAATTACATATCTGCCATCAAGCAAGAGGGCTTGAATAAGTGTCCGAGTGTTTGAACCCAAATGCATGAGAAATGAAAAGTAAACACCAAAATTACACATCTGTCATCATGGAAGAGGGTCCGAATACGTGTCCGAGTGTTTAAACCCTAATGTATGAGAAATGTCAAGTAAACACCATAACCACATATCTGCCATCATGCAAGAGGGTCCAAATAAGTGTCTTAGTGTTTGAACCCTAATGCATGAGAAATGTCAAGTAAGCACCATAATTACATATCTGCCATCCTGCAACAGGGTCCGAATAAGGGTCCGAGTGTTCGAACGCTAATGCAAGAGAAATGGCAAGTAAACACCATAACTACATATCTACCATCAAGCAAGAGGGTCCGAATAAGTGTCCAAGTGTTTAAACCCCAATGCAAGAGAAATGGCGTGTAAACACCATAATTACATATCTGCGATCTTGCAAGAGGGTCCTAATACGTGTCCGAGTGTTTATACCCTAATGTACGAGAAATGGCAAGTAAACACCATAACTACATATCAACCATCATGCTAGGGTGCCCGAATTGGTGTCCAACTGTTTAAACCCTAATGTATGTGAAATGGCAAATAAATACCACAATTACGCATTTGCCATCATGCAAGAGGATCCGAATAAGTGTACGATTGTTCGAACGCTAATGGATGAGAAATGGCTAGTAAATACCATAATTACATATCTGCCATCATGCAAGAGGGTCCAAACAAGTGTCTGAGTGTTCAAACGCTATTGCATGAGAAATGGCAAGTAAACACCCTAACTACATATCTGAGTTCATGCAAGAGGGTCCGAAAAAGTGTCCCATTTTTTTTTTTTGGTGAATAAGAGATAAAATAAAACAAGGAAATTTACACAGCTACAAGGGGCATACCCCAGGACCTAACACAGCTATACAGAGGACAAAACAAAAGCCAACAACCTGTTCACCATTCCTATAATCTAGCAATAGGAAGAGTGAACAAGAAATATAAACAATTATAACAACCTAGGCGAAGAGAGCAAACTGAAGCATAGATCCAGGAGGCTATGATCTTGAAGAGAACCTCCTGCTACTGTAGCACCAAGCAAGAGAATCTGGACACTGTATCCACAAAAGGCACGAGCCAAAACAAAAAAACAACAACATTCCCTACACATCCCGTAGGGCTAGGAATGAGAAACAAAAACAAAACTAAACTGTTAAAATGTGTGCAAGCCGAAACATGGTTACTAGGACAGCTATTAGGAACACAAAGAAGCACAAAAATACTCCTACACAGCCCGTAGGAATAAGCTAAACACACTGCAAAATTATGCAAAAAATACAATGAAGAACAACTGATTTTCTCCCTCCTGTAGCACAGCAAGGCGCTGGCAGCAGCCATCACCATGGTACAGACACACCCTTCATACTGCCACCCGAATCTGTGCAGCATGTATCCAGCACCCTTCCACGCCAACAACCAAGGATGCCAGCAGCAATTCCCTGCAACTGCACTGTACGCAGCATTGTTTAAACCCTAATGCATGAGAAATGGCAGGTAAACAACATAATTATATATCAGTCATCATGCAAGAGGGTCTGAATAATTGTCCGAGTGTTTAAACCCTAATGCATGAGAAATGGAAAGAAAAGTCCATAATTACATATCTGCCATCAAGCTAGAGGTCTGAATAAGCGTCTGAGTGTTCGAACCCTAATGCACGAGAAAGGGAAAGTAAACACCATAATTACATATCAGCCGTCATGCAAGAGAGTCCGAATAAGTGTCCGAGTGTTCGAACGCTAATGCATGAGAAATGGCAAGGAAACACCATAACTGCATATCTGTCTTCATGGAAGAGGGTCCGAATAAGTTTCTGAGTGTTTAAACCTTATTGCATGAGAAATGGCAAGTAAATACCATAATTACATATCTGGCATCATGCAAGAGGGTATGAATACGTGTTCGAGTGATCGAATCCTAATGCACGAGAAACGGCAAGTAAACACCATAATTACATATCTGCCATCATGCAAAAGGGTCCGAAAAAGTGTCTGTGTGTTCGAGCGCTAATGCAACAGAAATGGCAGGTAAACACCACAATTACATATCTGCCATCTTGCAAGAGGGTCCGAATAAGTTTCCGAGTGTTTAAACCCGAGTGCATGAGAAATGGCAAGTAAACACCATAATTACATATCTGGCATCATGCAAAAGGGTCCGAATAGGTGTCCGAGTGCTCGAACGGTAATGCATGAGAAATGGAAAGCAAACACCATAACTACATATCTGCCATCATGCAAGAAGGTCAGAATAAGTGTCCGATTGTTGAAACCCTAATGCACGAGAAATGGCAGGTAAACAACATAATTATATATCCGCGATCATGCAAGAGGGTCCAAAAAAGTGTCCGAGTGTTTAAACCCTAATGCATGAGAAATAGCAGGTAAAAAACGTAATTATATATCTGCCATCATACAAACGGGTCCGAATATGTGTTCGAGTGTTTAAACCCTAATGCATGAGAACTGGCAGGTAAACACCATAATTACATATCTGCCTTCAAGCAAGGGGGTTTGAATAAGTGTCCGAGTGTTCGAACCCTAATGCATGAGAAATGGAAAGTAAACATCATAATTACACATCTATCATCATGTAAGAGGGTCCGAATATGTGTCCGAGTCTTTAAACCCTAATGCGTGAGAAATGTCAAGTAAACACCATAACTACATATCTGCCATCATGCAAGAGGGTCCAAATAAGTGTCTTAGTGTTTGAACCCTAATGCATGAGAAATGGCAAGTAAACACCATAATTACATATCTGCCACCATGCAAAAGGGTTCGAATGAGTGTCCGAGTGTTCGAACGCTAATGCAAGAGAAGTGGCAAGTAAACACCAAAACTACATATCTACCATTAGGCAAGAGGGTCCGAATAAGTGTCCGAGTGTTTAAACCCCAATGCAAGAGAAATGGCGTGTAAACACCATAATTACATATCTGCCATCTTGCAAGAGGGCCCGAATACGTGTCCGAGTGTTTATACCCTAATGTTTGAGAAATGGCAAGTAACCACCATAGCAACAAATCTTCCATCAAGCTAGAGGGCCCGACTAGGTGTCCAACTGTTTAAACCCTAATGTATGAGAACTGGCAAGTAAACACCATAGCAAGAGGGTCCGAATAAGTGTACGATTATTTGAATGCTAATGCATGAGAAATGGCAAGTAAACACCATAATTACATATCTGCCATCATGCAAAAGGGTCCGAATGACTGTCCGAGTGTTCGAACGCTAATGCATGAGAAATGGCAAGTAAACACCATAACTACATATCTGCCTTCATGCAAGAGGGTCCTAATAAGTGCCCGATTGTTAAAACCCTAATGCGTGAGAAATGGCAGGTAAACAACATCATTATGTATCTGCCATCATGCAAGAGGGTCTGAATAATTGTCCGAGTGTTTAAACCCTAATGCATGAGAAATGGAAAGTAAACTCCATAATTACATATCTGCCATCATGCTAGAGGTCTGAATACGTGTCTAAGTGTTCGAACCCTAATGCACGGGAAATGGAAAGTAAACACCATAATTACATATCTGCCGTCATGCAAGAGTGTCCGAATAAGTGTCCGAGTGTTTAAACCCCGATGCAAGAGAAATGGCGAGTAAACATCATAATTACATATCTTCCATCATGCAAGAGGGTCCGAATAAGTGTCCGTGGTTTTAAACCCCAGTGCAAAAGAAATGGCAAGTAAACACTATAATTAGATATCTGCAATCATGTAAGAGGGTCTGATTAAGTGTCAGAGTGTTCGAACCCTAATGTATGCAAAATGGCAAGTGAACACCATAATTACATATCTGCCATCATGCAAGATGATCTGAATACGTGTCCGTGTGTTTAAACCCTAATGCATGAGTAGTGGAAAATAAACACCCCAATTACATATCTGCCATCATGCAAGAGGGTCCGAATAAGTGTCCGAGTTGTCGAACGCTAATGCATGAGAAATGGCAAGCAAACACCATAACTACATATCTGCCTTCATGCAACAGGGTCCGAATAAGTGTCCGATTGTTTAAACCCTAATGCATGAGAAATGGCAGGCAAACAACATAATTATATACCTGCCATCATGCAAGAGGGTCTAAATAAGTGTCCGAGTGTTTAAACCCTAATGCATGAGAAATGGAAAGTAAAATCCATAATTACATATCTGCCATCAAGCTAGAGGTCTGAATAAGTGTCTGAGTGTTCGAACCCTAATGCATGAGTGTAGACACCCCATTTTTGACCGACCTTGAGACTTAGACGTCACCAGTTGAGCACTTGGTGATATTGCATAATGTGCTCGTTCAGAAGTTTCAGAGTCGCGGCCGTGAGCCCTGCCTCCGGACTTCCAAACCTTCTTCTGTGCCTTGTCTCGGTTTGCGAGCCAGACTCGGTTTTCGCTGTTTCTTTTCCTGAGGGGAGAGAGAGGTCCCGTAGACCATCTCTCAATGTCCGTAGGCTACATTTGGTGGCCGTAGGCCATTTTGCCCATTTCGGAGTTCGGTTTCCGGTTTTCGGGACCGTTGGCCGTGTGCCTCGGTTCGGGACCGCTTAACCATCTCCTATTGCTCCGGTTTTGGCATACTTCCTATTTAATCCCTTTTGAAGGACACTGGGGTCTGAGAAACCCACTTCGTGGCCAAACGCCACTTTCGGTGCTTAACAGCCCATTTTCGGGACCCCGAACTGCGTGTTTTGGTCCCCGAGCATTCGTTTTGCAACGGTTTTTGTTCATTTTTGGCAGGTACCTCTGTTTTATCACTGGAGAGGTCACTGAAGGGTGGGAGGCCAGCAATTGTTGCAGCAACCAGTTATACATCCTTCGACGCCCTCCGGCGCCCGTTTTTCGCACTTCCGGGCTAATGTTGAACACCTTGGGCCCATTTTCTTGAACTTTGAACCACATATTTGTGATGTACACACTTGGGAGGCCCCTAAAAGTTAGTGGCCGGCCATTAATGCTGCTTGACCCTTTTGACCCCCTCCTTCCGGGCTAATGTTGAACCCCTTGGA